>SRMA01025210.1:0-37200 GCA_007224835.1 Danionella cerebrum | reverse complement strand
GTTTTCAAAGAGTTATAAAATGTATATAAAATATACTCAAGACATCGACAAGGTTAGAAATAATAGTTATTTGAAATAATAATGTTCTCCTTCAAACTGTGCTTGCGTCAAAGAATCCTAAATTTGCAGCAATTGCAGACATTTGGCTTCTAGTTGTTAATTTGTTGAGGTAATCTGGAGAAATTTCACCCCACAGTTCTAGAAGCACCTACCACAAGTTAGATTGGCTGGATGGGCACTTCTTCCATACCATACGGTCAAGCTGCTCCCACAACAGTTCAATGGGGTTTAGCTCTGGTGACTGCGCTAGCAGATAGAAGACCAGCTGCTGATTCTTTTCTAAATAGTTCTTGAACAATCTGGAGGTGTGTGTTGGGTCATTGTCCTGTTGTAGGATGAAATTGGCTCCAATCAAGCGCCTCCCAGTTCTCTTTCTTCACTGGTTAGAGCCTGTGCTGTTCTCTGAGGAGAGTAGTACACACCGTAGGAAATCTTCGGTTTCTCTGTAATTTCTTGCATGGAAAAGCCTTTATTTCTAAGAACAAGGATAGACTGTCGAGTGTCACATGAAAGTTCTCCTTTTCTGGCCATTTCAAGCGTTTAATCGAGCTCACAATTGTAATGCTCCAGATCAGGGGTGCTCATTACGTCGGTCATTTGCGGCGTGAAATGGAAACAATATCAGCTGATCATCCATCCCGTCACAGTTCAGTAAAGATAGCTGCAGATTCACGGATTCGGTTTTCTCTGCTCAATAGCTCGAGACCAGAATGTTCTTAGTAAACAAATATTTTTAATCTGTGGTATGTAGCGGACAAACTACAAAACGTTTTTTATCAAAACAAGTTTCCCTCGGCATTCGCAAGAAACACATTACCGTCTATGAGCAACCCGCTGACATGGAATCACTTAGGGACCGTCTGCAAATGACCAGATCCAAAATATGTTTTACCCAGAATATGCTTCATAACTTCATTCTAAATTACTCTATTACAACCAAAATCAAGCAACAGGCCACTCCTCACCTGCATATTGTACTGCACGACTCAGTTTCAATAAATATTGAAACATTTATTAGAGCATCATTTTTATTCTTGATTATTTGGATCAAAGCTCAATTGCTCCCATAAAAATCACTCTATTACCATCAATTCAGGTCACACACAACTGTTCTAATGATTCAATTCAGTGCAAGTCATCAAATTAAACTCAGGTTATTACAAGAAATTTAAATAATTAATTATTATGTGTGTTTTGTCAATTCTCAATAAAGTTGAAAATAATTGTTGATTGATGTTTTACATTTTTGTAGCGGGTAGATCACTTTGACTTGGTCATTTTAAAAGTAGCTCTCAAGCTGAAAAAGTGTGAGCACCGCTGCTTAAGGGGCTCCGTAGTTTTGTAGGTAAACTGGATGCGATTGAGATTAGCGATGAGAAGTTTGGATTATTTCACCTCACCTCTATTCTGTCTTTAGGTTTACGCCTCCTTATTTCGACACATTAGTTTCCCTGATGTTAATGAGTGCAATCCTGGTCTGTTCCCTTTGTTCTTTTGTCACGTGACTGCTCCCTATATTTTTTTTTATTTAATAAAAAAAAAGACTGCTCCTTAAATTAACCAACGTAATATTTGAGCCAGAAACTGAAATTCTTTTCTCTTTCCTGCTCATACTGTATTGGTTAACATTAGCAGCAGTTATAATCCAGAACCCCAAAGTTTAGTTATTTTTCCGAGTCCTCCTGGTCCTTTTATTCTTTTGTCATGTGACCGCTGCCTAATATAACTTAATAATCTCGTATATATTACTTTATTATTTCGTATGTAAAGCTGAATTGAAGATCTTATTTATTGGCTCGTTTGATGACGTGAGTAGGAAGTAAAAGAGCTGCTAGGTGGCGCTCATCCTACATTTTCATAACTGGTCATTCTAAAATTCCTAAAGTCTGTCATCAAAGTCGTTCAGGATCATCACCTCCCAGAACTGTCTTGTCCGGCTTTACTTTTGGGAGGGGGAACATCCGTGGCCTTAAATTAAATAAATGATTTAGCTAATAAAATGTTCTTAGCTAAAGATACTGGAGCACCATTAGGACTTATCAATACCCAAACGCAAAAAACTAAGAGACGCAGTTACTCAAAATAAGTTGCCACTGGATATTCTTACACAAGAGAAGTGAGTATGTAAATTACTAGGTACGTCTTGTTACAATATCCCTGATAAATCTAAGAATCTTCACCTGACCTCTCCTCTTAATTGCTCATGATCGACAACAGAGGAATCCTGTGAAAACCCCAGGAGAAACGATGGCAAGAATTTACCCTCCAAGGAAAAACATTTACAGCAAATACAGCAAGGCACCATTTTTATCAACCCCAGCTTCTTTGTTTGATGAATAATTTTTCATTAATTTGCACAATAGTTCCAAAACCAACCTTAAATTGCTCTCAAAATACAATTCTGAGGATTAATTTTTTAAATTTTCTTACCCCAAAAATTGAGAACGAACAGTTTATGTTTAGTAACAAAAATCTAAAATGTTGAGACAAAATAAAAAAAATTCATAAATCCCCAAAAAAGGTCAAAACCATGTGAAAATCGTGTGTATATATATATATATAAAGGCGCGATTCTCTCCTCTAAACCTCATACACTGTTCCAAGCAGTTTTTGTGCCCTTTGAAAAACAAAGCCATCTCACAGGTCTTGTAATTCCAAGGGTTATTCCTTATTTTCACCACTAGATGGCACCGATTTGGGGTCATTAAAACAAAACTGAAAGACGAACGCGTGCATTTTCTCACATTTAAATTTTAATTACCTTTAATTATAAATTGTGTTTTTTTTATGTTTGCTTAAAACACAAAATATCAAAAGAATAACCTTTTTGAAGCCTACACGTTATATTTGAAATCAAAATAAAACAAAAGCTGGGTTGCATCATTGCTACTTAATTCAAAACAGAGGGTTATGGGGATAAAAGGAATGATGCATCCTAACAACATTTTCTCCCACTATTGGCTATAAAGGCAATGCACAAATATAGACTTATTGTAGTTGTAATCCAACACTTTAATGCATTGTTGTTTACACTATATTTGGTTAGTATTAAAACAATCAGATATCTTTTAACAAACACATTTTTGCAGGTAATTCAATAGGTTTATATAGAAAGAAGTCTTTCTTAACAAGTCAAATTGGATTACGAGATTAATGAACTTCTAATTTGCATTATTCTTTGACAGTTTGATAACATAGCAATCCAAGTGTACTATCCTACATTAATGCATCGCTCAAATGTAGAAGCATCACTTAGTTTGTGTTGTCATTAATAGAGCTACGCGTGTTGGTCCTCATCTGTGATAATGTGATCAAATTAAATTGCATTCAACCTGTTTACTTTGGACACTTGTAAACTAATGGGCTGCTGGTATGTAGGGGTGGGAGAGAGAGAGTTCCCCGCGGTGCTTCAGCCCCATTCTGGCTAGTGCTAATGAGCCTTGTTGTGAGCATGTAATTAATCTCCATCCAACAAGGAAGCTCTCTGACAGGGTCCCTGCTGCACCGAGGACACCCAGCGAGGGCACATCCAGGAAGGCAATGACCTGATTCCCCCGAGGGCCCGCTGCGCTGAACAAAAACTGATTTCTAGCCTCAAGCCTCAGTGTGAGAGAAGATTTTAGAAGTACACACACGAAGAGAGATGTTACAGGGAGTTCAGAAAAATTGTTACAGACGTAACGTGAACACAGAAGAACTTGGGACGTTACAGACACACTAAGAAATCTCTGGTGAAGAACATACAGAAAAACACACCATCTATTGAAGGAAGAAAACTACACACACACTCATCAAGTGAGGGAATAAGGGAACAATGAACCTTTCCACCATTTTGAAACCTATTTTGAATTCCTTCTACGGTTTAAAAAGAAAGCCAAATCAAAAAAATTGTTGAGACCGGAGAACATTAAAATCAGGTAAGATAGTTTTCATTTCCGCAATCATTACATTCAGAAAATTAAATGTATGGTAAATGCCCTTGTATCTCTGTAAAACTCACAGACTTGTTAGTCCCATCCAATCAGCAAACGGCATGACAGATTTCATCTGAGAAGAATTCAAACTCAAACGTTGTGTGGAAAGCAAGTCCCGTCCAGATAGGGCTTAAGGCGGAGATCCTTTTTTACACTTGGCCCTAACACTTAGTCTTGCAAGTTCATGTGAAGTGCTGGGGTGTCCCAAATCATTTTTGTACAAAGGAATAGGGCTGAGACAAAAGGAATTCATAATCAAAATTAAAATTATTAGTAAAAGTATTCCTACACAGTAAAATACTTACCCGACTCTGAGGAAGAGTTATTACATTTTAATTCCTCAATAACCTCAACTCAGCCAACTCTTCTTCTTTTCCTTTCGGCTGTTCCCAGTTTAGGGGTCGCCACAGCGAATCATCCTTTTCCACCTAACTCTGTCCTCAGTATCCTCTACTCCTGCACCAACTACCTTCATGTCCTCTTTCAGCACATCCATATATCTCGTCTTTGGTCTTCCTCTTGACCTCTTGCCTGGCATCTCCATCTCCAACATCCTTCTACCAGTATAACCACCATCCCTCCTCTGCACATGTCCAAACCATCTCAATCTGGCCTCTCTGACTTTGTCTCCAAAACAACCCACCTGAGCTGTCCCTCTGATGTGCTCGTTCCTCATCTTGTCCATCCTCGTCACTCCTAAACTCAACCTCAACATCCTCATCTCTGCCTCTTGTCTCCTCCTCACTTCCCATACATCATAGCTGCTCTCACTACTGTTCTGTACACCTTTCCTTTGATTCTTGCTGACACTCTTATGTCACACAACACCCCTGACACTTTTCTCCACCCACTCCAGCCTGCCTGCGCTCGTCTCTTCACCCCTTTTCCGCACTCCCCATCGCACTGGACTTTTGACCCCCACTGAGCTATTTTAACTGTGTAGTTAACTGTTTCTGTCCTTCAGAAACATTTGGCTGATGAATATAGCTTTCTAGAGGTGCCCCAATTCATAGGGGTATATTTTCAGCCCTTCCTCCGGCCCTCTGTTCCCAGGGCTAAACGACAACATTTAAGACACACTGACAAAGAACAGATACCACAGAGAGGAGAATAAACTCTTAAGGATCAAGTGCATCGTTATGCTTTTCCCACACGGTCATCCAGATTGCTATGTTTTGACCTTTAGATTTAAAAAAGATGAGTTGACTCATTGAAAAGAATGATCAGAGTTATCTGTGTTTGTAAAGGTCAGGCGCACTATTATTACAGTCTCTCCTCATATTGCTTTTACCGGAAACTCTAATCTCTGGCTTAAATACACAGGTGTGGGTGAAATGCAAGATATACTTCTAAAAGAATTCTAAAGATAAAAAGGTGGCCTGTTGTTGCCTATTCAAATGTGTTTTGGAAAAGGCACAGGTAACCCCAGGAAGCAGTACAAAGCATTGTCTCCAAATGCATAGGGAGAACATTACACTCTCCTAACCATCAGTGGTGAGAACACTCAGCAGATCCCGGCATGCTGGTGGATAGGAGACAGTGAGATGTAGCCAATCAGTAGACAGGCAAATTTGGCCTGGTTGCCAGGTTTCCTGTTCATTTTGATTGATTTATGCTTTAGAATACATTACCTCCCTCACAGAGTATCAGGAGCTAGGAGGACCCACAGTTTTGTTTCTTCTTCAGGTATGCTTTGTTTGGACACGAGAGAGTGCAGCAGTGAATCACCAAAATCTGACAACAAAACCGAGACCTGCTCAAAAAGGTGGTCCATGAATGCTTCCAAGTGAACACTGTAGTCATAATATGTGTTATAAATAAACCAGGCTTTATAGAATGATGTCATTCCACCATAGTTCCCAACAAAGTGGCCCTGCCCAGTAGCCTTGGCCCTCACTAGTTTGCATACAGAGAGAACAGATCCTCGGGGGATGCCGTAGCCACAACACTCCATGCAGCCCTTTCACACTTGGAGCAGCAGGGATGCTCTGGTTATCAAGCTAGAGAACTTGGGGCTGTCACAGACCATCTGCAGGAGGATTAGCAGCTTCCTCACTGAACGCAGACAGAGAGTAGGCCATCATATGTCCACGACCATAAGCCTTTAGCACCGGATCACCACAGGGCTGTGTGTTGAGTCCCCTGCTGTACTCTCTCTACACACTGCACCACTGTGATGTTTGAGTCAGCGTACAGAGTCGGCGTGGTGCACAGACAACAACCTCCACCTTTACTCCTGTTAGCTCTTCTCTTGTTTTCAATCATTGTGTCAGAAAATAGTGTTTGTATATATTTTTTTGCCAATATAAGGAAATAAAACTTTCAAAATCTGGAAGTTTCTCTTGATTAACAACTATAAATGTATAGCAACATTTTTGAGATTGCATAAAGAAATCTCAACCTATTGTGCGTCAACTCAAAAAGTTTTGTTTGAATAAGGCTTTCAGTGTCCATTTTACAAGTTATTTTCTACACGTATGTCTGGGCGGTTTTGTTCTTCTCCTTCAAACACAGTCTGAAGTAGCAGTATAAAACGACATAACACAGGATATTTCATGTTGCCACTAGGTGGCTTTATAACTGAAACTGTAGGTTGCTTTCTAGATTTGTTCTGACATTGACTCTTAATACACATGGTAAATTTGAACCTGATTGAACATTGTATGGCCGAGTTATTACCAACTTCCTGTTTATGGCAAAGTTTCGACTTTGGATGGCTGCCGTGCAGACACATGTGGCTTTGGAGATGAACAGATAAAATCTCTAAGAGGAGGCCTCTCTTTAGAGGTTTTGGCGTAATAGCGACTTCCTGTCAATCTAATGAATTCATATTTAAGTCTTGGTACCCCAAAACCGAGAGTGCAACATAAGGTGAACTGCGTTGGGTGGCATTGTAGTCATTTTTGCCACAACCACTTTTCAAACCACAATGAGACGTAAATTTTCATCAGATCTGACATAAGTGTGAACTATTTTGTAATATTCAGCTGCACAGTAACAGAAGGCGATCGGCTTGATTGTGAGCAGGTGCAGATAACCAGGGCTAACTAGCAGGGGACAGGAAAATAGGCCAAATTATTAGGGACAAAACAAAAGGAACAGGTAGGCAAGGCCTAACAATTAAATGATTGAGATTTAATGGACAAGAGGGTTATAAAGGTTTCCAGTTTCTAAATAATACTTAGAATACTGATATTAATTGATATATTTTAAAAGTTATGTAGATTACACTATGAACACACTGGTTCACCCTTCGACTGACAGAGAGAATCTCTGCTAGTCATAAACACACACACGCGCGCACACACACAGGTCAGAGACTGAAGGATGGCCCTGGACCTCTATTTACTGCAGTGTCAGCAGGGTTTCCCAGGGGCCATAAAGACAGGGTAAAAGGGCTTAGCTTTTCCCTCTATCTCTGCATATTTCACTTCATGTCAGATCTCCTCGCTCTTGTCTGCAGGATTTCAGACCGGGTCTCAAGGAATGAAATAAAGCAGAATTAAAGAGAGCTATAGCCCTTCTGAAAGCCTGAAGCCCACGGGCTGATCTTTTCTGTGCCTCACCAGTCTAGAGAACAGGAATTTGATTGTTTGATTTAGAAGCTCTCAACAGACAACAAGACAGCGGTGGCATCATTTTCATGGACAGGGTCAGAGCATATCTGACCCGATCTTTTCACCTCTGTCAGTCACTGTTATTCTCTAGATACATCCTCTGGAGTTGTGCTCAAGGGACAGCTAGAGTTTTGAAAGCCTCCGATCTCTTTAGAAGCAGGTTTTCACCACTGGAAATATCACAATACCACACAGCCAACAGATCTTTCATGTTCTTTCTGTGATCCCAACTTCATCTTCTGCTTATCGACCACACAAGACAACCCATGTCCGGCAAATTAAGGACATTAAATCCACAGCACACAGTGAGTCTCTCTTCAGAGATCAATACACACTTTCAATTATCCCGTCAGTGACCTATGAGACAAAACCAGTGGGTAACTACATTTCATTTAGGTTTTTAAGTAGAAAATACCTTCCACATTGGTACCTTTCAAACCTAAGGCTGAAATACTTGTACCCTCTAACAGATAATCTCATAATATAAAGTATTAGACAATTATTTGTATAAAAGTAATTATCAAATAACTGATACTTATCTCTTTGGCCCCTACGAAGAGAATTTCAAAGACATTTATTTAAAACTCGCATTTAGTTACATTTGATGCATTTTGTCGATTGAACTTTGTTTGATCAAAGCCGTTTTCAAACAGTAGAGAGATTGTCTTTTTGTTTTTCACATATAAAAGTACTAAAACCATCAAACTGCACATAACTGCCAAGAACAGCCACAGTAATTATGTTTCCATCAAAAGATGTGAATTAAATTTATGCATAAAATTGGAATATCGCATAAAATATTTGTGAATAAACAACCGTTTGCATCCAATGTGTCCAAGAGAACAGAATCATCATTTCCTGATTAACTGGTACCAATTATCAAAAGAAAAATGGAAGTTGCTGCATTTGGAGGAATCTTTTTTTTGTATATAATAACTTACTTGTGTTGGAACACATACACGAAACGTATTATGCGCAATCATGTTGTCTTGCTTTTGGAGGCGGAGACTGGGAAAGCAGCCCGGTAAAGACAGTTCTGGAAGGTGATGAACCTTGATGACAGACTTTAGGATGCCGCCCCATCACACTCCAGTTCCAACAGAAAAACGCATTGGACTGGGATTTATTCAGTAAATGCGTTTCCATCGTAATTTATGCAATTTTTTCTTAGCGTATAAAAAGTTTATCCTACACAGTTGTGCACATGGTTTCGTATATTCTTGCCATTTTAATCATGAAAATGTCTTTGAATCACCTCCAAAAGCTGTTCATGCTTTTACCACGCCCCTTTGGGACTTGTAGTTGGGAATCATGGGTAATGTAGTGCGTAATGGCCGCCATGAAGTTGTTCAAATGTGAGTTTTCTGTGTGTCTGGTAAGGGACATAAAAAAATCCAAAGTGCATCGAAGAATTCAGTGTAAGTCCATAAACGTGTAGAAATAACAACGTGCTTCACACAGTTCAGTGCCTGTGTATGCTAACACACTCCCGCGCTGTTTGCATAAGATAAAGTTAATTAGCAAAGTTTGGATCTATTTCATGCAAATATTGAAGGGGTTTGAAACCAGGAACGGTGTTTGATTGATATTATTTACAGATTTCTGGTGTATTGCTGTACCCCCATTGATTAGGCAGAAATGCTCAAATCTAAGTTGATGATTGGGACGATGTTTCACGCTGGACAGAGTCGATGCTCATCGCCCAGCCCTAATGTCTAATAGCATGGGTCTGCTGTTCTCACTTCGGGTTCTCACGCAAAGTGTTGAGCTGTACTAGCGATTAATCTGATTGGTTTGGGGGTGGAGGAAAGAACTATGGGGGTTGCAGAAAGCATCGAGCCGTTTTCAGGCGTAGTAAAAGAAATAACATTTATAACGTGGAAAGTGCCGTTCTGTAGTTAGAGAAACCCTGTGACACGTTCTCAGAAGCGCTCCTGTACGCTCAGTACTGTCTGCGCTTGTGCTGTATACCGTGTTGGTGTTCGTAATTTGTGAAATATCCAGAGAAAGTTTACTTTCATACGTAGTTGAAAGGACACGTAGACACGTTTTGCTCATTGTGTCGTGAAAAACGGACAGGATTATGTGAAAACGGCGGAAAACACACTGGACAGCCTTGCTAGAAAAGATCTGAGGCGCCGGCGTACGGTGGCTTGCTATCTGGGACTAGCAGAGGACAACACCAGAATGCCAAGGTAAGCAACCTGCTAATCTTTCAAGCACAATAGCGTCAAAGTTAGAGAGAGAGAGAGAGTCACACTCAGTCAGCTCTGAAAGAAAATTGCCTGCAAATTATTTGCCTGTTAAAGTATTTGGTCAGTCGCTCTCACGGAGATTCGCTCCCATTCAGTCGGTCTAATCCCGACTAACGTCTCCGTTCCCTATTCAGGGAACATGGAGTTACGCAAGTAACCTAGACGTTTTGTTATGGTTCCTCTCTGGAAAGAGAAAATTTAAATGATATAATAATAATAATAACAACTAGCTGAAAAGGTAAAGTTTGAGGGCGGGGTTCTGATTCCTGGGTTTAAGGTTGTGGCGGTGGGATTGCATTTGTATGTCTGATTGTTTAATAATGCCGTATTTCAGCAAATTGACCCTTTGTTGATGCACAAAACACTTTCTCATTTAAAAGTCAAACTGGATGTAGCTCAAATTTATATATTTCATCTTCATGTACAAACAGCTCTTTCTTTGATGTCGTTGATGCCAAATTTTGCCTTTACGATCTGAATGTTGCAGCAGTAATCGAGACTCATCAGGAAAAGTTTTTCCAATCTTCTACTGTCTAATTAGCCTGAGCAAACTGTAGCCTCAGGTTCCTATTGTTAGCTAACACTCCCATTCTCCTCAAGGTTTGACGTGTTGTGCATTCAGAGATGCTCCTGTGCAGACCTCGATTGGTTATTTGCGTTACTCTCCTCGTACCTCTAACATCCACAAAGCATCTGCTCCCACAGAACTGCCTCTCACTGGAGATTTTCTTTTGTTTCGAACCATTCTCCTTAATCCCTAGAGATGGTTGTGTGTAAAAATCCCAGTAGATCAGTAGCTTCCGAAATACTCAGACCAGCCCATCTGGCACCACTACCCATTCAAAGTCACTTAAATCCATTTTCTTTCCATTCTGATGCTCGCTTTGAACTACATCAGATCGACATTGAGGACGCATGTACCTAATAAAGTGGCAATGAGTATGTATTTGACACTGTATTAAAGATCTATAAGTGGTCTTTAACTTACAATACAAACCAGCGAGAGTGCTCACCTGCACTTGAATATCCCTCTCCACTCTGGAGATGTTGATGGTGTGGGGCTGCCCATTGGCCAGGTTCCTTTGGTCAATATCAATGGCGAAGGGCTCTCTAAGGCCTCCCAGATTGTATCGCAGCTGCAGTGTACCTGGGAGCCAGAATAAAGCAGAAATCCCAGTTTATCCCAAGTTATTAAACATTTTCTGGGCAAAACATATTTTAGGTTTGGCACTTTGCCGACGGTCTGCAGCAGCTTTGCTGAACTTCTGTTTGAACCTTCGACTTTGAGCCGCAATGACACTAGTTGCATTTCACTGTAACATAATCATCTTTATGCACAACTTACATGAAATAATGAATGTTTTTTCCACAATGTGTTGAGTTAAAGCCTGTAAACACCTATGCATCTGCTGCAAGCATCTGAAATACACAAGCGCTAATGTGACCTTACACATTAGCCAGAAAAAAACATACTCAGCCAGTTTTCAAGGAACGCAGCAAAGCTTGAAATAAAGCCAGGTCCCTTCAGACTGTAGGACTGTTTGGAGCAGCATCCAGTCGTTGCTGAATTCACGCAGCACCATAGATCAGCGACAGGATTTCACATGGCACGACTGTAAACAGATTCTTAGAGAACCGTATCCTTGTTCTCAAACTGCGTCTCACATCACTCACGAGAAGGATTTGAAAGGTCACGTGTGCCAGACTCACCAGAACTAAGCTTACATTCCGACCCCGGAACCAGAGACAAACGCTGACGTGTGAAATTGTTCTACTGTTATCAAAAATGGAACCACGAAAGTTTTTGATTCAATTATTGGGTCCAAAAAATGACATTTAAAAATGAGAAAGGAGACAAATAATTATTTATTACACCAGCATATAAACGCGGCTCGAATGTGGATAGACAGAAAGAATATAACTGCCGCGGAAGATGCGACGAACGTACGAATCTCGAACCGTCGTCATTTCCCATTCTTCCCCCTCTCTTTGTCTCTAAAATAAAGGCTAAAAAAGGTCAAAAATAAATCTTTAAAAAAAGAGAAAGAATATAACTGCTGGAAGAAGTGAGCGATAACGTTACATCAATATAAAAGTTTACTGCAACGTTATAAAGACTTTTTTAATGGATTAATTCAATATCAAAACTATTCAAATGTAAGAACCGAGAAATACATAAGAATTATTTTAACGTTTACATCCAGCTTTGTTTACAATCCAACTCTAACTGGAAGTGTTTTGACGTCACGGTCACTTATTAGTAACATGCTGAATATATCCCGAATCTTTTGTGAACTATATCACACTAAACTTTATTAATTTTGCAGATGCTATCGGATTCATTTCAAGAATTTCAAATCCCTGTGGTTTGAACCCATGATCTTAGTGTTGCTACATCTCACATCTCAGCGAATCAACCGCATCATAAGTATTTATGTTGGCTTGCTTGCAAAGCCAACATGTTGTTATTGCACTTAATTTACGATTAAAATAAGTGTAAGGGATCATAGGAATTTGAGTCATGGTTCAGTGGAGGACTCTGACAAATTTAACCTGTTACTAGTCAAAATAAAGACAAAACGAATGAGATTTGATCTAAAAAAAGAAATATGCCTCACCATTGTGGTGGAGCACCACAGCCATGTAATCCTGGGTCTTTGAGCTGACATAGACCAGCAGACTGGGAGAGCTGGAGGTGCTGAAGCTGAAGGTCAGCTCTTCACGAGTCAGGTTACTCTCTACGGGAAGATTTCGGATAATATTTCTCTCATCCAGGCTGGAAGATGCTCCAATTCCTTCAGGTATCAGGTTATACTTGATCAGCGTTCCTGCTTCAAAGTAGCCCCCAACATCTGGAGAAAGAAGAGATGTCTCTTAAAACCAACACTCGTTCTTTTAGTATTGATGTATCTTCTGTCCTAATTGACCGAAAACCCACAGTGTCTTCATTTCCATTGCATTAAGAGAGTGTGTGTGTGTGTGTGTGTGTGTGTGTGTGTGTGTGTGTGTGTGTGTGTGTGTGTGTGTGCGTGCGTTAATACAGTGATTCACAGGTTGACTGACAAAGGAATGTAAGAAACTTGGATGCCCCCAGAGCTTTAGAGACTCCATCCTTTTAACGTGCAGTGATGGACAAAGTAAACAAAGCAAGTGCTTGAGCAACACTTATTTAAAGGATCACGAATCAAAAATTTGAACCTAAATAGAACCAAATGAAATAACAAGATTTTTATAGTAAACAGAGTTTATTTTAATGTCTAAACTATTAAACACAGGTTCACAAGTTTTCTTTTACTATATTGTACCTAAATATGTAAATATAACCTGGTCATATCAGATTATCGTAACAGAACCTAGTTTTTTGTAGTTTCTTCCATCACTGAAGTCTGGAGCCTTTTTGAAACTACTTTACAATTTGCTCAAATAAATTATCTTTAAAACTGTTTTAGTGGCAGTGCTTGATAAATTTTGTAAAGAACATCCCCAGATTCTTTTGTTTTTACAAATATTTTTTTCTATTAAAATTACACTATAATTCCACAACCACCCTGAAATTCTACAAAAAGTACAATTCCGAGTAGTAAAATTTTTTTTACAGCAATTTTTTTATGTTTTAAGAAAATCTAACTTGTTAAGACAAAATAAAAATTCAAAAATCCCCCAAAAAGCAAATACAAGGTGATAAAAATGAGAAAATGATATCACGTTATACATTAAATCTGTCCTAAATCTTATCCACTGTTTTATTGCGCTTTGTTTTCTGCAAGAATTTTTAAAAACAAGAGTCCAAATGACAGGTCTTGTATTTTCAAGGGTTATTCCTTATTTTCACCACTAGATGACACTATTTACCTTGCAAATGATGCGTCATAACTCTTGTAATGTTAGGTTAAAACAGAAAATATCAAAACTAATAAACCTTCTGAAAACTGCAAATTATATTTGAAATCAAAATTAAACAATAGGTGTTTTGTGACATTCGTTCTTAATTCAGAAGAGCTGCTGTAATGGTCTCTTTCCTGGTCACAGCAGCTCTTTCCACAACAGGGGTTCAAACGTTTAACCCTGTGTTTGTTTTCATTGCTATCCTGAGATCTCAGTTCTCCCGCCTCTCGAGGATGAGACCAGTCCGACTTTCAGAATCAAGACTTGGTCTCTATGAGAAGGAGTGGAGCCTTCTCTTCCATTACACATGTTTTTGGGATTGTGGGGGAAACCGGAGTCTCGAACTGACAACCTTCTGGAAGGCCACAGTGCTACCCACTGCACCACCGTGCCGTCTATACAAACAAGAATGACTTCTCTGAATTTGATCGTTGGCAGCGTAAATGATCTTTCTCATGACGTGATGACAGTGGTCATGACCCACCTTCAAGAGCCACACGAAAATAAACTTAAAACAAAACAAAAAAAAGTACAGAACTTTCTTCACTGTATAGAAAACTTTCGAAAACCATTAAAACGGTTTCTCGAAATATTGTAATTTCTGAACATCCATCCATCTTATCCAGGGCCGGGTCACGGGGGCAGAAGTCTAAGCAGGGATGCTCAGACCTCCCTCACCCCAGACACTTCCTCCAGCTCTTCCGGGGGAACCCCAAGGCAGCCCAGGGACACAGTCTCTCCAGTGTGTCCTGGGTCTTCCATGGGGCCTCCTTCCGATGGGGCATGCCTTGAACACGTCCTTACGGAGGCGTCCAGGAGGAATTCTCAACAGATGCCCAAGCCACCTCAGCTGACTCCTCTCGATGTGGAGGAGCAGCGGCTCCACCCCGAGCTCCTCCCGGATAACTGAGCTTCTCACCCAATCTCTAAGGGAGCGCCCAGCCACCCTGCGAAGGAAACTCATTTCGACTGCATGTATCCGTGATGTTGTTCTTTAGGTCATTACCCACAGTTCACAGCCATAGGTGAGGGTGGGAGCATAGATCGACCGGTAATTAGAGAGCTTCGCCTTCTTCACCACGACAGTTCGGTACAACACCGCATGACTGCAGACCCAGCACCAATCCATCTGCTCCATCTTTCCCTCACTCATGAACAAAATCCCGAGATACTTAAACTCCTCCACTTGAGGCAGGACATCTCCACCTACCCGGAGAGGGCAAGCCACTGTTTATGTTTCTGAACATATAATTTTTAAAGTTCAGCTTTTTCCCATAGACTTGGAAATCATCCGCGAGAGAAAATAGACCCTTCATGTTAACAGACTGCAGAGAGACACAAGGCTAAAAATTCGGTTTGCATGTTTGACACGCTTGGTTCAATCTGTGTACACCAAATCAGTTAACTTTTTTTGAATGTTTTGGTTAATAGGTCTATCCTTTAACTAACCAGCTGATTCTAGTTAGAGTCTGTGATGGGAATTTTTAATGTAATGTCTCCATCTAGTGGTTATATTGAGAAATGTAATTTGAGAAACTTTTTAGAGCATACGTCATACTTAGTCCCGCCCTTGAGGAGGAGGAAGTTAGAAAAGCGCACGCGCTCTCTCTGGGTCTCTCTCTCTCTCTCTTGCCCTTGTGTGAGGATCACGCTGGGACTTGACTCTCTTAAGAGTCTCTTTCTTTCTCTCTTTCTCTTCTTTTCTATTTCTATATATTCTTTTTCCTTCTTTCCTTTCTTTTCTCTTCTACCACGTTCTTCTTCCACGTTAGAGTTACGTGTGTAGGAAATGCGTTGAGACTGCTAATCTTTGTAATAAATAGCCGCATTTGCTGTGTTCTCTCTCAAACGGTCTCCAGTGTTCATTTTCAATTAAGAAGGTAAATTTTAAATGCAATAACAAGTCACAGGGTTCTGATGGTGAAAACTCACAAGTATAAAAGTAGGGAATACCCCAGACAGGTCACAGACTATTGCAGGGTTAACAGATCAAGATATTTAAGATCTTCTGAAACATTTCAGACATACAGAGGTATAAAAACGCTGCAGAGAGGTTTTTAGGGGATAAAAATGGACTGTTCGAGCCATTAGAGGGACACAGCTATGGAGATAACCAGAATGGGTTCAAGGCATGGCTTTTACATTAGTGAGATGTGCTTAAAGAATATTATGTGCAAAAGGTCTGTCTCGATAAAGTCCTTGTTAGAAAGAGTTCTTTCTAGTTTAGTTCAATTTCAAAAGTGAGTTTGAACCATCAGTGTAAACAGGAAGTGATGTCAGAACCTGTTCATGTTTGAAATAACTTAAAAAGTCAAATTTGTGAAACATTTCAAGAGAATACAATGGTTTCCCTTCATTCTTATGTTTTCCCCTTTAACTATGTCCTTTTAGGTGAATTAAGACACCTGCTGCAAAGAAATAAAACATTGTTTCTTTTTTTTGTGCAGTTGCAATATTTCTTACAGGCTGATCACAACTGGAGGACATTTTTCGGATTGGGTCATTAGCTCCTGTTTTGGATTGCTAATTCAGTTAACAAGCTTGTGCCAAAGTAAAAAAAAAGAAGAGACACTTTGTATAAACAGCATGTGAAATACTGTATTAGGAGAGTATTAATGAAGGAAAAACACACAAACATAAAAAGAGGATTATTTGACAGTGCGCTCTTTCATGTGTACAGAAGATGAGCTGGGTTTATCTCTGCACGGTGTTCTTTTGTTCAGCCATTTAACCCTAGGGAAGGGAGAGCTCTGTACAAATGAGCTTTGTACAATTGTTGGAACGGAAGGAAATGAGAGCAGGGAATATAGATTGGTTTAATTATTCGCTGCGAGGCCCAAGAGCCATTTTTATTTTTTAACAGCGTTGTGGGTTTTAGAGACAAATATCGCCATGATTTAGAACCAGTACCAGACTAACGCTACACACAGTGGCATTGAGAAAGCAGGGTAGAATAGATATATAATGTATATATAATATATAATGGAATTCTGTATCGCAGTTATATTGACGTTCTTATTTAAGATCTTTTATTTACTTTTTATTTCCTAATTCTATAGCGTCACACAGCATCAAATGTGCAGAAACACAAATAAAACAGTAAAATACCAAAATGCTCATAAAGCAGCTTTTCCCTATACAGTGGTACCCCGAGATACGAAACTTATCCGACCTTATGAGAACCTGAGACATGAGTCTCCCAAAAGTTTTAATTTTTGATCAGTGGCTGGCGCTAAAGCCCCACATCAAACTGAAATTTAGAAATTTTATAATTTTATATTTATGTTTATGTCTGAGAAATCTTAAGATTAGTTTTTGCTTAATATATTTAAGTAAGTTGCTTGATATATTTGCTAGTGTTGTAGGATTTATTTTGATTGTTATATTTCTGTATTCACTTATTTGTCTTTATTTTTTATACATTCCATAAAAACATGCTCTGTATTTTCGTTTTGGTTGCATTGGTTACATTTCCCGGTGGGATTTTGTTTTATTTTTTGGCGTGTGTATTTTAAACCAGGATGACAATCTAGCCTCATCCTGTTTTTAATGTCATGTTAAAAAAATAATAAAAAAAAAACCTCCAGGTTCTGAGGGCCAGGGGTACCCAGAGGGTCGCACTTGTGGTCCTAAAATACCGCGGTTAAAGAATCCCTTAAATACTTTAGTAAAAACCTGTTACTTACATTTAAATCCAAATTGAACTGTTTTTGGGGATATCTGAGGCTAATCTGGATGGTCGTGATGCATCCTCCGAATTCAGGGGAAAGTAGGACGCATTTGAAGATCCTTTAATTATTGCCGAAATGAGATGCCTTGTGACATTTGTGGCCTTAAACATGCACTCGGAGAGAGAAAAAAAACAAAAACATGCACTCGGAGAGAGAAAAAAAACAAAAACATGCACTCGGAGAGAGAAAAAAAACAAAAACATGCACTCGGAGAGAGAAAAAAAACAAAAACATGCACTCGGAGGATGCACACTTCTGGATTGGGACACAGTTATAGTGTCTGACACAGAGCTGTGATTGGTTGGCAAATTAGCAGAGCATATCATGTGACTCGTCATACATCTATCAATCTTCACTATCTACATAACAAACACCAACATGGACGACAACACTTCTATTTCACAAATAGAATTGTCCCAACTTTAGGTCCATGTTCAGACCAGTGCCCTTCTACGATTCCATGGATAGAACCAAGACCCTCACAACGAGGCAAGTGTTTGGAGGAGGAGGAAGGATGCTGCCTCCTGTGTGAACACAAAAACACCATCTCCTACATCAAATGTGGTGTTTTGGAGGTGTTTTATTTCTGCTTGGGATATGTTTTAGTTACAGGAGCGCTAACACTTAATGATTTGGAGAAAGTGCCATGGAATTCCTCCAGGGAGATAACCCCGGAACACAAGTGCTAAGTCATGTTCTGTGACGGATTCAAATACGTATTTGCGTTTTATTCTCTCTTATTTCAACCACTGTTTGTATTTGTGTGTGTAATAAAACTATATACAGTGCATCCAGAAAGTATTCATAGCGCTTCACTTTTTCCATTTTTTTTATGTTACAGCCTTATTCCAAAATTGATTAACTTCATTTCTTTCCTCAAAATTCTACACACATAATGACAATGTGGAAAAAGATTTTTTGAAATTGTTGCAAATTTATTAAAAATACAAAACCTCACACGTACATAAGTATTCACAGCCTTTGGTGATGCAGGTTGGGCAGCAATTACAGCCTCAAGTCTTTTTGAATATGATGCCACAAGCTTGGCGCACCTGTCTTTGGGGATTTTTGCCCATCCCTCTGTGCAGTACCTCTCAAGCTCTATCAGGTTGGATGGGAAGCGACGGTGTACGGCCATTTTCAGATCTCTCCAGAGATGTTCAATAGGATTTAGGGCTGGGCCACTCTAGGACAGAGCTGTTGTGAAGCCACTCCATTGATATTTTGGAGGTGTACTTTGGGTCATTGTCCTGCTGGAAAATGAACCGTCGCTCCAGTCTGACATCAAGAGCACTCTGAAGCAGGTTTTCATTCAGGATGTCTCTGTACATTGCTGCATTCATCTTTCCCTCTATCCTGACTAGTCTTCCAGTTCCTGCTGCTGAAAAACATCCCAGCAGCATAATGCTTCCACCACCATGCTTCACTGTAGGGATGGTATTAGCCTGGTAATGAGCGGTGCCTGATTTTCTCCAAACGTAACGCCTGGCATTCACTCCAAAGAGTTCACTTTTAGTCTCATCAGAGAATTTTGTTTCTTGTGGTCTGAGAGTCCTTCAGATGCCGTTTGGCAAATTCCAGGTGGGCTGCTATGCAGGTTATTGATCACCTCCCTGACTAAGGCCCTTCTCCCCCGATCACTCAGCTTAGATGGCCGGCCAGCTCTAGGAAGAGTCCTGGTGATTCCAAACATCTTCACTCACGGATGATGGAGGCCACTGTGCTCATTGGAACTTTCAGAGCAGCAGAAATGTTTCTGTAACCTTCCCCAGCCTTGTGCCTCGAGACAATCCTGTCTCGGAGGTCTACAGACAATTCCTTTGTCTTCATGCTTGGATTGTGCTTTGACAATCACTGTCAAACCTGCGACCTTATATAGACAGCTGTATGCCTTTTCAAATCATGTCCAATCAACTGAATTTACCACAAACATCTCAAGAATGATCAGTGGAAACAGAATGTACCTGAACTCAATTTAGAGCTTCACGGCAAAGGCTGGGAATACTTATATACATGTGATTTTTCAGGTTTAATAAATTTGCAACATTTAATCCATTTTGGAATAAGGCTGTAACATACTTTCTGGATGCGCTGCTATATAACAGAAGACCTGTATGAGTGGAAACCTCCCATTTCAGATCTTGATGTATGCACAGAATAGTCTCCAGAAGAGCTTCTGAATCTAATTCAAGCAGATTTTTCATCTGTGATACAAACATAAAGCAGTCCGTGCGAGAAATAGACGCCGAGAATCCGAGAGAATTCAGTATTGACTGTGGTACCCCTGCCTGCAAAAGTAAATATGTGTAAAATTAAAATGTGGGTTTAAACCGGGCAATTACTTGGTCCTTCTTGGATGCTTCAAGTGAAAAGAGATGCGAAACCTGAGGCAACCATCAGAAGCTGCGAGTCCATCTTTGAGAGCAAGAGCTGCTTGATGGAGGTCTCGACACCAAGTGGAAACTACAGAAGAGGTCTCTCCGTGTCACTGATGCTATTAATATATTCAAATGAGGGAGGCAGGGTTTGGATGCACATAGGTCTGGTGACGGCGTACATACCTTTTGAGCAGAAAGGCCCATCGTAGGCGGTGGAGGCACAGTCACAGGAATAGCCATTATATTTCTCCACACACTTGCCGCCGTTACGGCAATACATTGCAAAACTGGTGCAGTGACCCGAACAGCCAGGCTTCACACCAGGAGTGACTTTGGCCCTCTCTTCCAGGTCCAGGGTCACTCCATTCATCTTCAGAGAGCGGATGCATCCCAGAAATCCTCTCTGTCCTCCTGCCGCACCTAGGTTTCATTGGAGAAAAAGAAAGAGTGGGAGGTGTCTCTTTAAAAATGTGGTGTCTCTTGATTCGTACTGCAAGCTTGAGAATAAATAGACTGAAGCTGCTTGGAGAAAGGAACCCCTGATGTGTTGTTGGGAATGTTGTCAGTGAAAATTTGGCAACATTTTACGAAAATGCTTTGAACTTTTTCAAAAACTAAAAAACGCACTCTGAGAAAATGTACTTCCCTTTTGTGTTAACAGCCACTAAATTAAACTGCTGTAAAAATCAGTAATGACATTGGCATTGGTGGATTTTTAGTTCTTGTGCCACACCAGATTTTTTTTCTCCCTCATGCCCTATTTACCTCCATTACAACAACCTTTTTTATTGGAGTGCCATGGCACCAAATAATCTGGCATCCTGGATTATTGGTGGTCATTCCTATTGGGAAGCCATTGACCATACCATATAGAACCATTGACCCTTGAGGCTTGTGCTAAGAAGAGCGTAGTTTTCGATTGGTATATGAAGGTAAATGGAGTACATCAGCTGAACAATGGTGAATGAGTACGACGACGACACAATATGAAAAGTAAACAAGACAATGGTGAAATGAACTATTCATTGGTACAAAAGTTGAGAATGGATGGAGAACTGAACAGTTAAAGTAACTTTTTAATGTGTGTGTAACATGCTTTTTTTAATTGACGATAAAAATAATAATAATAATCATGCCTTCAACTTGTATAGTTATTTTCCGGATAATAAAAAACGCTTTAAAATTTTCAGTTCATTATTCATTCACTCCACATTTACACACTGGAGTTAACTTTCGTACGTAGTGCCGTAATGTTTTCTACATCTGTTCCTCCTCCTCCGACACATCGCTTCACTCTCAAGGTAAGGTTTCACATTTGTGTACGTATTACGTATTTCACATGTGTTTTATTCTGTTTTATTATCATTTATTACATTAACAATGTGTAGATTTAAGGATTGAAGAAACGTTACTTGATTTTTCTCTGTTTTTATTAACTTAAACTGTTGTTTCTGAGAGCCGTAGCACGGATTAGGCGTTTTACATGGAAAGCTTGCTTCGAGATACCAACGTCACCCTGGAACGGATTACTTTCGTATCTTGGGGTACCACTGTATTTGTTTTCTGTTAATAAAAAATTAAGCTCCCACTGATTTCGTGCACAAACTATACATTGAGTGTTCAGTCAAACAGAAAGCATACAGTACAATTATTTACTCTTTCCACTGCATTAATGTCTCAAGTGCCATTTGCGCTGGTAGTACTGCACTGGAGAACTATACCCAGGAGTATAATTAAAATAATCTTTTTTTGACACAAACAGCACCAATAACTTGGATATCGGATTAAACAAACAGGAGATATAAAAGACATAAAATTGGATAGTAATTAAAGAGAATTTCTAATCAGGATCATTTGGGAGGGAAAACTTATCAAACAAAGCACTAATATCATTTTATTTCACAGAATGAAAGTGACTATGTTTCTTCTGGGAAAGGGCTTCTTTGAACTCATCTCAAACTCACATAAACTGTGGGGATTTATTTTTGAGACAACCCCCTCCTGGCTTGCATTTTAATACAAAGCAAACACACTGAATCATTTGCTAATAAACCAGAGCGAAGCTTTTATCTGCTCAATTTGTTGTACTATTATAAAGTTAAATGAAAGACACAGTAACACATGTTTCGAGGACAAACAAAAGATAAACTCATTTTAATTAACTTTTCTGTTTATTCAACATAGTATAATTATAACGATTACTTAGCAGGGATTAAATCCTGTCCTTGTTTTTGGAAACTGAACTGAAGCTCACGGCCTAGATCTCTGATGAGCAGTAAGCTTGTAATTTCGATTGAAAATTAACATAATTAACCATTATTTGAATATTTAGCTTTGCTTATATTTTGTAAAAGTGGCTATTACAATTTGATGGGACAGTGTTAAGTTAAAACTGAAAATAATCTGTAATTATTACAACATATTAGTCTCATACCACATGGAAAGAAGCTATATGAGGATACATGTGCATTTAATGAACCTACATGCAGTATATGTGGTAATATATGTGGTAATATATGTGTGTGTGTGTGTGTACGTGTGTATTTACATGTCACACATAGACAATATTGAGGTGCCTATACAAGCCTGTATTGCTTCTTTATATCCACAAATAAGTCCTATACGTACATACAAGCATATGTCTCCTTTACAGCCTCCTATAAACCAATATCAAAACCAATATTAAGTCTATGCACGCACCGGTAATGAGTAGGCATGATTTCTAGGTAGGCATGATTCCCACCTGTTTTTAATGTTGATTTCCAATATAAAGTTTAGGTTTCGGAAAGGTTATCAGTTTTGGTATTTTGGTTTTAAATGAATTGACACATAATTTGCAAAGTAAATAAAAAGTAAAATGTGAGGAAATGAGCAATCTTTCAGTTTCATTTTACAGACACCAAATTGGTGTCATCAGTGCCATTTAGTGATGAAAAAAGGGATAACCTAACTTGAACTTACAAGACCTGTGATATGGCTTGTGTTTTTCAAAGTTTGGGCATAAAAAAGCACAAAGGCGCAAAAAGTGCTTGAAACAGTGCATAAGGTTTAATGGAGGTTCGCCTGTTTTTTTTTTTTATTCAATTTTCACTTTGTTTTGACCTTGCCTTTGCTTTTTGGGGGATATAAGAATTTTTATTTTGTCTCGAAACATTTGATTTTTGTCATAAGGCATAAAACAGTTTGTTCTCAATTTGTGACAATTTTGCAGTAAGACAATAAAAAGATTTACTACATGGAATTGTAATTTTTGTACTCTTTAAAGTTTGTTGTGGAATTAATATTTCATGAAATATATATAAAAGGAAGCAGGGGTTGTACTAGAACCACAACAAAAACAGGCATTGCCACAAAAACTGTTTTAAAGGTAGTTTATTAGAGAAAATTGTAAAGTAGTAAAAAAAAATGCTCAAAAAGACCCTGGACTTCAAAGGGTTACACCATATATGTTTGTATAGGTTATTATGCACAGAAAATAAAAATGGCAAAATGAATGAACGCTAAAAAACAAGAAAAAAAAAATCTCATCAACCCTTGGCCTTCGTTTAGTATGGTTTTGAAAAGGTATGTCCAAAAGCAATTGTTTTCATCGGCCAGCCCACATCTTAAAAAAAAAAAAACAAAACAAAACATTGCAGTTCAGAGACACAGTTGGTTGACCAAATAAAGTTTATGTTAATATGCCAATTAATAGTCTGGAATCAATTGAGTTTTTGCGCTTGGCTGAAACTTTTGCTTTGAAGCCCTTTAAGTTGCATAAAAACATGAATACAGCTTTGTTTGTGCTGAACCCATGTATACTGTGTATGTAGACGGTTATGATAATGTTGGTAGTTTCACTAGCAACTTTTCAATAAACAAATTAATGATTAACTCTCCACATTCAGAACTGGCGCAAAAAGTAAAAGCAGTGCAACATTTTCTTCATTACAAAGTAATTAATGAAATTAAAACAAGAAAAAAGCCAAGATGAAACTGTGTGAACTTAGCCCAGACAAGAAGAATTCTTTGGTTACAGAAAATAGTGATATATATGTTGTTGTTTTTTTTTATCTGAAACTTTCATTATATTCCTTATGTGTTTATTGGTCTTCAAAAATCAGAACGTTTCTAGAGTTACTGCTGCATCACAATATTTTTGACACTTATGTTTGATCATCTTCACTAAACATCTATCACATGCACTACTTTTAAATTATATCTAGTTCATCCTTACTGTTTATTGTTCGAGGCAAGGGGAAGGAAAGGGCTAAAATGGAGTTGGTATAATTTTGTTGTAAGCAGGTATAGTTAAAAATACAAGACGGATGATTACTTCACATACAGCAAAACATTATGGATAGATGTGCAGTTAGTGGACAAGAAAGACAGACAGATAAACCGATTGATGGTTTCTAGGGGTGTAGCGATACACTCTCCTCACGATACGATACAAACCTCGATATTATATATGAATATTTTACAACATTATCGTAACCAGCTTCATTGTTTATATAACAAACCCTCATAGGAATTAACGGAATTCTAAATTTTCTGAGACCACAGAGTTAAGAAGGCTAGGGTCTAGTTTGATTTGTATGAGGGAATTTGATACCATCCTTCCACCAGGGGGCAGTGTTAATGTTTGCGTTAAACCTCTCTAGTGACAGAGAGAGCTACTTATATTAACTTTCTCATTTAAAATGTGAAAAAAGGATAATTGTCTCACAGTACATATGACATAAAAGAAGAAGACCAGGTAAAGAAGTTACAGAAGTGACTAAAATCACTCCCAGTAGCTCCACGATACGTATTGCGATGGTTTTGTATTGCGATATATTGTGCTACGGTATATTGTTACACCCCTATTGGTTTCCTTTTTGGAGGGAGGAACACTTTACAAAAAAGTTACCTACTGTCCTGACAGGCCCATGATGCTGGTTTCCCTGCGGAGTACCAGTACACCCAGATGTGCAAGCAATGAAAAAAAGCAATGAAAGAAACAGCAAAGCAAAGAAAATAAAAACAATCACAATGGCAAACATAAAATAACATGCATCAAAGATATTCTTTGCATTATGATGCAAGCCATGAACAAAATGAACCACGGGCAACAACTAGATGGTGTATATAGAGATATACAGTAACTGCATACAGTTTTCATGCAGACAGATGCGTTTTCTAACCAGAGGAAGAAGATATAAAGAGCTGTTAAGTCAAAGATCTGTTGGTTATTTGATAAAAAGTGAATAAGCCATCATTTAATCCTCCATTAAATATAAAAAGGCCACTATAAATGCATATGAAGATTCAAACAGACATGACCGTTCACGGATGGAAGTACGAAGAGGCAGTGTGCTTTATTGATAAGTGATAGCTCGCAAATTAAATGGTGCTGAGAAACTGAGGCAGGAAAAAGTGTTAAGCAGAGAAGAGACTTTTGAGATTCAGAGCAGCTTCATGACTCAGCTTATATTCATTTTCTTACTAGTCACATGAACACATTATAGAGTGGGATTAAACAACCTTTAACTTTGAACGTACTAAGCTGAGTGTGCACTCTACGTTTCACTAAAGGCTTGTCCAGATTACAATATGATTTAATTGTTTTTCATGGCCAAAACAGTTTTTTTGTTCCAATGAATTGGTCTTAATTATTCCAGATGTTTATATTTTGGATGTTGAAGGTAATCCAAACCACCGACTTGGTATAAAATGGGCATTTCAAACAAACAAATGTAATATTTAGTCCATAATGTAGTATTTACTCAATACAAGTGAGAAATATCTGTGTTTTTTCTTTTTAAAAGACACCTTAATACTAATAATAACAATTTGTGAAAGAAAGAACCTTGATGAGCACATTCTCCATGAGGCAACAATCTTCACCAAATTAGATTTGCACAATGCTTACCATCTGATCCACATTTGAGAGGGGCAAGAATCGAAGACTGCTTTTCATACAGCTCTCCGTCACTTCGAATACCAGGTTCTGCCATTTGGGCTCAGCTAATTTTGCTTAATTTCACCTTTAAACTGCTAATGATGGTCTTGCAGCACAATCCTGATTTTTTTAGGTTCACAATTCAGTCCTTGAAAACCTTGGACCTGTTTGGTGTCAATTTTGTCTGGTTGACTGTTTCTGTGGACCCTTTAAGAGACTCCAAACCTCAGTTATTCACATTTAGTAAGACCTAGTCAAATAGCTCTATTTACATATTGTAAGAGCTGTAGGTACCTTAACATTCATACATGGTGTTTTTCAAATAAATGACACAGTAAAATGATATAAACATCGCCACCATTTCCTCAAATGAGAACATAGACAGGAATAGACCCTGAGAGAGGACATTCAGTACCGACTAACCATATCTAGTAAATCTTGTTAAGAACAGTTACAGGTAACATTTAGCTCCACACAGATGACATTTAATTTGAAAGGGTAACTATTAATCCCAAAAAATATATAATTAGACAATCTAAAATGACAAAACACCCTGACCTCAACTAATTATGCTCGAAATATCAACAGGCTTAATGCTCCCGTCTGCGGATCAAGTACTTACCCACATAGAGCTGGCTGTAGAGCTCCAGGCGTGTGTGGCCCTGAGTAGGAGCAGCTCTGACCTCCCTGAACTTCTGGTCGAGCTGCAGAATGGCCTCTTTAGTGTTTCTCTCAGCGCTGACCCGATGCCACTGGTCGTCGTTCAGAGGACTGGGAGTGTGAACATTGAGCTCCACTGGTCCATTTCCAACATCAAACGAAAACGACACCACTGTGGGAGCTATGGAAGAAAAGAAACAGCCACGATTCTTTTAACAGGAAAAAAAAAACATTCCGGAAAATAAAAAATGTTACACTATTTTACATTAGGTCAGAGGAGGGCGTACAGAACGGTGTGGTTTAAAACATTATTGTGGCATCCCTGCTTGCAATCTGTAGTACATTTTATACTGGGATCAAACGTATGCACCATACTGTAGTAAAACACAAACAAATGAAATACAAAATTAATAAAAATATATTTTACATAGCAACAAATAAAACACAATAAGATGGGGGCGCTAGCGCTTGTGAATGAATTACAGCCGACACTACAAAAAAACCCCGATATAATTTAGATTATAACATTATAATTTAGACACGTTGTCTGTTTTTTAATGAATAGTTTTGTGGGTGGGCCCCATCACAGGAATGGAGCAGGAGTGCATCAAGCCTAATTCTCTTGTGGCTGATAACCCCGGAGCATAGGGGTGAAGGATGCCGGATGGAATGTTTTTCTAGGAGAACGTCTAGATTTGCATCCAACTCATTCCAAATGCTAACAGTACTATTCTGCTATATCTACCTTACAGACTTATTTAAAGAAGTTAACCATTTCTTTGCAGTGGTGGACAGTAACGGAGTACAAGTAATTCGTTACCGTAGCTTTTTAGCGTATCTGTACTTTACTTGAGTATCACTGTTTTGTGAGATTCAACTACATTTCGAAGTGGAAAACCTTACTTTTTACTCCACTACTTTCCTAAAACCTCCTGTTTGTTTTTACGCTCCACAACGTACTGTACATGCGGAACCAGTGACCGGTCAAAATAAGTTCACTTGCTCCGCAACTGTGCCAATCAGAACACGATGTGTTTCGTGAAGTTTGCACCCTTTACTGTCTAATATGCTGCCTGCTTCTTTTCGGCGTCACGTTTATAACGCAATAATACAATAATGGAAGAAGCGCCAGACGTTGACATTGAGCACCCGTGGCCATATTTAAGCAAATTTTTTGAAGTAGTGGAAAGGAAGAATGAGTCGTTCATTTCTGAATACTGCATAAGTTTTTGAGTGATTTAGGCAAAAAGTAACATTTGTTCAAAGCTGTGTTGTAAGGAGTCAGGTTTAGTAAATTGGAAAAAAAGACATGGAATATTTTTGGTAAACTTTGTAAACTTGAGTAAATTCTTTTTTGCAAGTTAGTGCACAGCTCAGCTGTGCTGTGGTAAAGGAGCAAGGTGCCATGTGATAAAGGAATAAGATTTCTACATTACTTCAAACTATAAATTGTTAAAGAAATACACGTCTAATGTGGTTTTCCCACCACTCTATGTATTCCTAATCACCTGGTTTCGATTTACTAGGAAGGGCTTGTGATCATTTCTAAAGATATCAGTAGCAGATATCACAAATAGAACACATTGTATTTTCAGAGTGGTTGGTGTTAGTGGGCTTTTTTTTTCTTTTGATTGAGTGTATAAAGGACATGAGTAGACATTGGAACTACATTACACCAAATTACTTTTACTTTTGGTACTTAAGTACATTTGAGGTCAAGTACTTTTATACGTTTACTCAAGTCGACGTTTAAAGGGAGCACTTCCACTTTGACTGGAGTAATATTTTACACTAGGTGTCTCAACTTTTACTCAAGTACTTGGTCTGTGTACTTCGTCCATCACTGAACATGAATGTGAACGCATCTTGGCTTAGCCTGACCTAATAATGATGCTGCTTTCACTAGAGGGCACTATTTTGCTGCTTTGTGATTTGCAGCAGATGATGAAGGGATTGGGGATCATTACTTGACTAAAAGCTGGACAGCCAGCTGTTCATCTCAAACTGTGCAGTGGTGAGACGGTCGTTCAGCACTCCTGACCTCTGTCTGTGTGCATACAGGACAAATGCCAAAATGCTACTTTTTCCCGTTGAGGCTACTTTTATTTCTGCAGTAAGAGTGATTGCATAAACACATGACGCTCATACTCATACTTACAGGCACTGCTTCAAAACATCAGAATAGCTTTAGTCTCTGTATGACGCATTTCTGTGTGAAGGTATAATATCTCTGAAGAGAATATTGATACATGCCAGACATGCAGCGCATCACACATTCTCATATAAAAAGATTACACTAGCCAAAACAAGCTCAGGGTTTTATGAGATAAGAAATACTCAAAGTAAACCTGGTGTTATGAACTGGGGTTTATATAAATATATTTCCATGCATAGTGAACTGTCCTGCAACCACGATCAAAACACACTGAATTACCATCCATTTCTTTTAAAAAGAATCCTTTATATTTTTACTGTGCACTGTGGTTTGTTTCTGAGCATGCGTCACACCCACCACGATCACAGTACAAAAGAGTTCAGTGAAACTTCAAAGTGGTGTTTTGAGGAATACTATTTGATGTTTTATTTAAGATATTTCAGACTGCATGGGCCTCAGTGAGGTTTCTTCACCAGCATTTTCCCATCAGTGTGTGAACTTATACCCGTGCATCTGTGTGCAGGAATATGTTGTCCACAACTGAGGCCACTAAGTGGAACGCTGCTCTTGCGTTCACCCATGAAACGAAACAAATACAATAAAGCCAACAGCTTGGCAGTGAAAAAATGGCTTTGTTTTTATGGTGTATTAAATCATCTGCCAAAATGGCTGCTGCTTCAGATCCACCAAATAAACAGAGCAGTTACAACCCAGTGCATTTAATGAAATTACACAGACATGGCTACAGCTGGATGATGCTGATTTGCAAGTGTCCGTAGAGAATTTGAGTATGTATAAAACAATGTGTCATGAGTTGCTCATGGATTTTTGTGAAATAAAAAAAAGAAAACACATTGTAAAGTGTAAAAATACATTCTTTAATAATATGCAGAGATATGGACTGGAGTCATACGACATGGACTCGACTCTGACTAGAGTCAGTAATTTGATGATTTGAAACTCTACTCTGACTTGAACCCATTGACTCATGGCTTGACTCGGACCTGAACCCCAATTATTCGGAAAGATTGATATAAACACAATTCATAGTAATAATTAAATTGTACTCTAATCAAATCACATTCACTCACATGCGTCCGGGCATGATGCTTCTGTATCGGTGGGTTCTGTATTGGATACGAGTCCAGCAGCAACGGCTGACAGGACGGCTACTTTGGTCAGAGGTGACTTATCTAACGGACATTATAAACACAAAAGAAATTGAGGGGAGTGCAGTGGACAAAAGTATTAATTTATCGTTTTAAAAGCTGTCTGTTGTCACGTAACAAAAAGAAACGATTTGTTTGTGATGTTTGATAAAGATTGATGAAAAAAATGCATAATACATAGTCAAGTCAACGAATCTGTTAACGTTAATCCTCCTGAAGTAAAGATCAAACGCATGTTGTGTGGTCGCGCATGCGCAAAATAATCAGATTGAGTTCCTTTTTGTACTTTTCTTACTTCAGCATCATCATCTTAATGGTTACTAATTAGTTAATGTTTTATTAACGTAATTGTTAATGCATTTAATACACTGTTAAGTAAGAACTGTTTTATGAAGTCTTAATACTTGGTGTCTTTTACAGAACAGAAACACAATAAAATAAATGGAATGTAAATGAAATGTATTATTGCTTGTTTGTGTGTGTGTGTGTGTGTTTTTTAAATGACTTCAAATGAAAATTTTGCGACTTTTGTCATGAGTCGGTCTTGACTTCTGATAATATGTAATGAATATTTAACATGTATGTGAAGCTGAAAATTCTCTAGTTTTGTAAATCATCTGAACCTTTCAATTAACGCAGGAACTGGACAACTTGGGACCAATGAACTGAAAAAACAAACAAAAAGTGCTTAGCCATTTTAAATAATAAAAAAAGACCATCTTTGATCTCTTAACTCTTCCAAAATGATCATCAAAGATGAGGAGATCGACACCAGAACATCTTATCTACGCATTCACCAATGCTATAGTTTGAAACCAACTTTAAGTGTTTGAACAGAAGAGCGAGAAACTTTGAGAGCAGTTTGGTGTGGAAAGCTAAATGAGTTTAGTGGCCTTTAAGATGACTTTTAGAATTCAGAACCAAGATTCCAAAATAAATGGTCTTACATTTACAAATACATATATATATATATATATATATATATATATATATATATATATATATATATATGAGAGGCAGCAGCACATGTATTCAATACAATATCAGACGGAAAATTGGTTAATATTACATGCAGCCCTACAGCAGAACACAGAGGCAGCAAATCAAGATCACAGAAATCAAACTCCCACTCCACGGGGGATGCCCTCCACTCATTTCATCCTCCGAACGGACTTCACTGGCCCTCAGTTTTTAAGCGCAACTGAAGAAAACAGGCCGGCCAAAATAAGGAAGCAGGATTAGGAGTCGGGGCATAAATCAATGAGACGTAATGGAAAACTAGAAAAAGATCCGGGAAGCTTCAATTTCACAATCTCGTCGCAGAGCGTGGCCAGAACACACTCTTAATCTCACTCTCGGCCAGCAGCCAGGCCTGATTACTCTTCTTTTGAGGTAGGATTCAAGTAGAAGGTGAATATCCAGCTTTAGAGAGTGTTTATGCTGGCTGCCACCATACAGTAGATGACCTACTAGTGCAGTGGACAAGTTTAGTCACACAGGCTCAGGCTCAGATTTTTGCCGTATGTTACCGCCCACATAGGCATCTCTTCCAGCACTCTTTCTGGTGATTGATGTCATGCTGTCACCGGCCTCTGAGAATGCACTAAGCGTGTTGCAGTTCTCTCTGCTCTGCCTCACCTGCTGCTTTTATACATTTTGATTTAAAATATGAGAGCACAGATTTGTTTCTCCTTGCACTCTGAGGCAAGGGTAAGGCTGTATGGTCTAAAAATAATGGATTACGTATGGATCGTAAAACATGTGTAAGTGACAGAGGAGGGAATGTGATGTCCTGGCAACCCCCTGGTTCTTTCACACCACTGATTTGAGGACAGGGAGACTGCAGGCAGTGCAGATTTGACAAATTGAGCTACTAAGCTGCTTTCCTTATAGAGATCGAGCACTGGAGAGACTCCATGACGGCCTACGTCTTTCAGAAATGTATTTCTGTAACAAACTTTTTACCATAGAATCAGAAGAACATCATTTAAAAGAATATATATATATATATAAAACCATAAGTTCTGTGTAATGAGCTAAAAGAGCTTAAAGAGTACCAGGTCCATGACAGGGAGCAGAAAACTGCCCTGGCATTTTAGGACATGGTGGCCCATCGTGTCCCGAAGATTTATGCAAACGTGTTAGTTTTTTTTTTTTTTTAAGAAATTAAAGTATACCAGAGTAGTCTGCATGGACCACAATTGTGAATCATGAATATGGCCTCAACAGGTTTTTTGAGGAAACTGGAGCATGGCTCTTTTTGAAAAATCTAAAACATTTTGAGGTTAAAAGCTTTGATTCAGGGCAATTTAAGGGTTGTGCAACAGTGGGTTTATCTTGAAGATTACTGAGACTGGTTTGTGAATTTTTGGCATTTAACATACATTTACACATTTGGCAGGCGTTAAGTTTGGTAGTTTGTGTCTTTGTAAACTGTGGATGCTTAAGTTGCGCATTGTTAGCAACTTTGATGCGATCAAATATTACCTTTTAGTTGGAGTGCATTTGATCATATAACATGATATATTTTAAAGATGAAAGGAACTTTGCCACTGTCGAATAATGATGAAAGTCAGTTTAAACTAAAAGCTACTCAAAATTTGTAATAAAAAAACTAGAATGTGTGCACTTCAATTGTATCGTTGTAATTTAAGATAATAGTCAGTAAAATTCACTGGAAAATTCTAAGTACACTTTATTTGAGATCTTTTTTCTAAAGCTACTCTTACTTTTTAACCTGGAAAGTCATTTAAGACTACTCATGTTTTTTAAGTGAAAAAACTTTCCTAATTTTTTTTCCAAATTTTTTACACTGCTTGTTTTTTTTTTTAACAAACTCAAAACAAAATATATGTGTGTTGAGACATGGAACACACTTGCCAAATTACGTCCTGATCGGACATTTTTTAGCTGAGATATGACAACTTCCTGCTTCATTGAGAAACATCGAATTTCATTTGACCGCCAAGAGCGAACCATTCAACGAGTGCTTGTGCTAAAAGACAGATTTGGAACAGATTCTCTGTCGTGAATGAAGAGACCTAAGAATTATTGTCCGGGACAAGGCTTTGTGCTTCAGCTGGAGGCTACTCTACCCCTCTATTCTGACCACTGTCTGAAATGCTATGAGGTTTCCACAGCAGTTTTTCCCAAACTTTTGACTGATCATGAATATTGTATGCTGAGTTATAAATATTTTCCATTGAATAAACTTTTTTCACACAGAGCTTTTAACTGAAAGTGGAGTCTGTCCTTTTTTCTTGTTTTAAATCTAACAATAGACAATGCTACACAAAGCGTAGACAATAGCATTTACCCAGAGTAATACACAGCAGAGAGCAGAGCATCCAGGAACAATAAAGCACTTCAGGAAACATGAAACGCTGAATGCAACACAAGCTTTTCCTGCAATGGTGGATTTAGTGCTTTGTATTTTGCATTGTGCTGTAAACAGAGTGGAAGACCAGCCAGCTCAGCTCAACGGTTGCAAACTCAATCTGCATGAAAGATTTACCTCTTTTGCTTTTATACTCCTTTTTTAGAAACGGCTTCAAATACTCAGTTAAATTAAATCTAGGTAAATTTCTGAGAGAAGAAAGGCAGCAATTCATCATTGAATAGATAATCCCAACTAAATTACTGAACAACAAGCGCTTCATTTGTAAATAAACTCTCATAGAATGTGTGCAGTCCTTGTGATGAAAAGAAAAAGTTGTGTTAAAGCATGTTGACCCTTTTGAAACCACGCCTTCTTAAAATGTTGTGCTTTTCTTAAGTAAAGCATGCTCTAGATCATGGGGCATTTTATCGGGTCTAGGGGTCGAAGAATAGTTCAAGTTGTTAACTTTCAAACATGGGCAGAGAATGCTCGTCTAACTATTCATGAATATTCATGAGCAGCTTTGCATTGACTATATATATATATATATGTTATGGACGAGGCGTGTTTGGGACGGAAACCTATACACAGCAGGATTGCTTGCAGATGTGCGTACGACCGGCTTTATAAATCTGATTTTGACATGATGCACATGCAAATTTCTGACGTACATTTAGTTTTATCCAAGATCCTACACACTCTTTTATAAATATGATTTATAAAACTACACCCCTGAATATGATTTTTTATGCTAAAAGGTTAGTATAACTGACGTCTTTGTTAACTACGCAACAACACTCTGAACTCTAATATATATATATATATATATATATATATATATATATATATATATATATATATATATATATACAGTATATAATCAATCAAAGTGCTTTCAGTTTCTAGCGGTATACATAGACCCCTTTAAGTTTGTCATTTCATGAATATTGTTTCAAGTTATGGTGTAATGAAAAGCTAAAATGCTGGCCCTGGAACCATTTTGATGTGATTAGCAGCACTAACTCTACCTTGTCATTCAAGTGGGGAACGGGACCATAACAATTTTCCAAATTTTTAATGTGTACAACAGGAAGTCAACACTAAGAGTGTCAATCTCATCTGAGGAGATGCCTCATAATCAGGGTCCAACTCAAGTTAGCCTCTGTCTCAGACACATTGTCCTCTATGTCACTTTCACTGAAAAAAGCATGTGACAAAATCTAGCTGACAGGAAACCTTTGCTTACAGGCTGAACACAAAGAGAAATAGTTTAGAAGCTTCTGTTCAAGCATTTATTGCTTTGCACTTCTCCTGTAAACCATGTGATTTATGTTTTCCCTCCCACAAAAAACATCACAGTTCTCGCAAGAATTACGATCCCCCTCCCCCCATGTCATATCAACCTTCCGGGGCTCTCACAATACTACAGGTATGGTTAAGTTAGTCTTTTGTTTTTATTATACTTATAAAATTATATATTTTTTTAATAAATTTTATTTATTTAACATATAAAATCAAAGTGCATATTATAAAAACATAGCAAACAATAGTGACCTCATTCTCACCCAATTCATGTGTACATTTTTTACATTACTTAAGTTTATATCGCTAAAAGACCCCGAGGAAAACCAAAGTGATGTGTGCAGAGCTTTGAAAAAATACTTTCATGATAATAATATTTGACCTGAAACAAAAACAAAAACACATACGTACTAGGGTGCCATCCTACTTGGTTTTACAACGAACCATTCGGTACACCCTCCAGATGTCAGGGAAAGAAACACACGAGCAAATTTCCAATCAATGAACTGCATCTTTGTGTAAATATCCAATCAGCGAGCCCCAAAGTTAGAGGAGGGCGGTACTTTGCATGTTTCTCACAGCCAGGGAATTGTCAGCGCTGAGGAGACGCTGTTCGCTTTTTTGCTGGTTTTGCAGAAGAATATGACAAAGATGGGAAAAAAACAGTAAACAAAAATGTCCCCATGTGCCAAAAACTGTGGATGAAAAAACCACAGTATGCACTGAACCGAGCTTTGTGTACCGTTGCAAATACTAACTGGGGTCTTATTGACCCCAAGGATAAAGAAAAAATAGCAGAGCCCTTACATTTCAACTCCAGACGGATGAAATCTGTGTTTCCAAGATTCTCCAGGAAGACACCGTAAGGAGCGGAGGTCTTGAAATAAAAGGAGATATCAGCACTTGTTTCACCTTGAAAAGTGGAGAAGTGCAGGTATGACGATGGAGTGTTGAAGGATGCAGCATTCCAATAGCTTCCTGTAAAACAGACCAGAGAACAGTTATTCTTCTTAAGTCAGCATTCAAGGTCCTCCCTAAAAGCACAAATTTCAGAGAAATAAAGCCGTGGATGACCTAAAATGACTCTGAACATTGACCAGTCCTCAGAGGTCTTATGTTCTCAAGAAACAATTTGAGATATGCTCCATCAAAAGGCAGACAAAAGCAACAAACAGGACAAAAACAATAACTCAATTGTACAATTCTAGCCTAATATTTGAGCAGAAGTGGCGTGTTCAGGGATTTAGTGCCGCTCTGTTAGGGAATGGAAAGTGTTTGATTTCCGAGAGCCTTTTTAAAGCCTGTGGCCATCATCTTCACTCGCAACAGCTCTCTCCATCTGCCCCCGAACCTTTCTAGAGGAAGAAGTGAGATGAAGAAATCAAAAATAAATTGTTTTTCTTTCTAACACTGCCTTTTCAGTCAAGTACAATATTTCTAGTGATCCTTTGTTTGTTCGGGAAGCTTCTTCTGAGTTCTTACAATAATTAATTCTAACATTAAGTGAACATTTTTGGGCAAGTCTGGATGCTGATATGTTTGCAAATCAATATTGAAATGTTTCAGCTCTTGGCTAAAAACACAGCCTCATTAATATTGCCTGAGATGAGATTTATCTCAACACGTCTGATAAATCAGAAATAAAGTAAGTTCTGTCAGCTCGTGAGTCATACATCTGTCTAATGAGGGGTACAGCAGAAGAGAGGGAGAAAGAAAGATCAGAGAGTGAAAAAGTGGAATGATGTGTCCGGAGAGGATAGTGGTGTAGGATGATGTCATCACTAGACAGATGGAAACAATGGGAAAAGTGTGTTATGTGTAACTGATAGTCTAGTAGTCAAGACCGCCTTGATCAAGACCAAGATCCAGCCAAGACCAGAGAGTACCAAGACCAAAACCAAAAACAATGACATTGTTGTATTCGCACTGCTTTCTTGTTATTTTGTTCATTACGCAACTATCCCTCAATTTGTTATAGATAATATTATCAACAGTTCTCACTATGACCATTTTACTTTGTGTGTGCGCCAGAAAGACGTCCGTATTAAGATAATTTTAAAGTTAAAGTAATCATTAGCCTGGCAGTTTACAGTAAAAGCGGGTTCTCGAATTACATATTTTACAGAGGTGATGTTAGTTAAAAACAAATTAAATAAAACCTTCTGTACAAACATTTCAGTGTTTCCATTGAAGCCCATTTACGTCGCATGGCGTTGTCATATTTGGATGTTTCACCACATTGTTTGAGAATTAACAGTTAAATCTAGGTTTTCTCTCCAGAAGCCAGGTGAAAGATTGTTCCAGAAGTCTCCGATAAGGTAGTTTGGCAAAATTTCCACCCAGCTTAATGTTTCTTCTTCATGGAACCTTCATTCTTTGTGCTCCATGAGGCATGAAGTTAATAACGGCCTGTTCTGGCCACAAAAGAGAGAGAGGACTCTGCTGAAGGATCTGTGTTCCTGTGGGGTTACAGAACCAAGAACCTTCCTGGATCTCATTATGCAAAGATTTGGTGTCATTTCTCATATCAGTTGATCAGCAATGTCCCAAATGATGTACAAATTCCACCGACGAGAGTCTATGTCTTCTTCACAAGCTAAAGATGTTCTCCGGGTGGAGATTTGGGATCAAAATCAGGATGTTCTACTTGGCATTTATAGAGCATTGGTGAAGAGCGGCTCCAGTGACCTCGTTTCTTTTGTTCTGAAAAAG
>SRMA01025209.1:389827-464968 GCA_007224835.1 Danionella cerebrum | reverse complement strand
CAGCTTTCACCCATCACATAACCAGCTAAACCAGCTCTTACCCATCACATAATCAGCTAAACCAGCTTTTACCCATCACATAACCAGCTAAACCAGTTTCTAACCATCACCTAACCAGCTAAACCAGCTCTTACCCATCACATAACAATCTAAACCAGCTTTCACCCATCACATAACCAGCTAAACCAGCTCTTACCCATCACATAATCAGCTAACCAGCTTTCACCCATCACATAACCAGCTAAACCAGCTTTCACCCATCACATAACCAGCTAAACCAGCTCTTACCCATACCATAATCAGCTAAGCCAGCTTTCACCCATCACATAACCAGCTAAACCAGCTCTTACCCATCCCATAATCAGCTAAACCAGCTTTCACCCATCACATAACCAGCTAAACCAGTTTCTAACCATCACCTAACCAGCTAAACCAGCTTTTACCCATCACAAAGCCAGCTCTTACACATCACATAACCAGCTTTCACCCATCACATAACCAGCTCTTACCCATCACATAATCAGCTAACCAGCTTTCACCCATCACATAACCTGTTAAACCAGCTTTCACCCATCACATAACCAGCTAAACCAGCTATCACCCATCACATTACCAGCTAAACCAGTTTCTAATCATCACCTAACCAGCTAAACCAGCTTTCACCCATCACCTAACCAGCTAAACCAGCTTTCACCCATCACCTAACCAGCTAAACCAGCTTTCACCCATCACATAACCAGCTAAACCAGCTATCACCCATCACATAACCAGCTAAACCAGCTATCACCCATCACATAACCAGCTAAACCAGTTTTTAACCATCACCTAACCAGCTAAACCAGCTTTTAGGCTCTTGTCTTCATGGCCAGCAGCGTGTAAGGGTTTGGTTTTGGTAGGTGCACTAAGACCAACCTTGAGGAGCAGCTGGAGGAGGACGCTGGGCAGACTCTGGAGGACTTTCCTTCACACCTGGAGAGCTCTGTTGGGAGATGAATATCTTCAGTCTAAATAAAGATTTGTGGTTAACCCCTTACTCCTCAGAAATCTTCACAGATGTTACCAGTTGTTTGTTCGGTTTCGGAGCCGGTTGAACCAGAGCTCCTGCTGCTGCTGTTGGAACTGATTCCTGGTTCAGTTTCTCCAGAACGATGGCAGCGATGAGCGCACGATCCTCAGCCTGGTGATCCCCAATCAGCTGCATGGAGGAGCCCACCACCTAACACACAAACACGGGTCAACAGTTGCCATGGCAACACCTTTAATAAAGGAACCGTTGTTCACAGGAACATAAAACTCAATAAGAATCAGTTGGTTAAAGAGGCAAAGCACAGAGAGAAGCTCCTGGAATCATGCCATCACACCACCAGGGGGAGCCACTACCAGCAAATGGGAATTATAACATATATATATATATATATTATATATATACAGGGATCCCACACGGATTAATGGATGTGTTTCAGAATCGGATAATAACTCTGATGTTTCTAATGCGATGGAGCTTCTAGTCTGACTGTAATCGTAGATTCACCTCAGTGATGTAGTCCCTGCCGTCTTTGCCATGAATGGCTTTAACAGCGCAGACATCCAGCCCCCCGAACAGCTCCGCACAGGCGTCCACCCACAGCTTGTACCTGCACAGAACATCAGCAGAGCTCAAGCGCGGACGAGAGAAACAGGAACAACCAGAGACATACTCTTTTTTTTTATTTTTTTAACTTCTCCTCCTCACAACTTTGGTCGATTAGAGAAGAAAAAAGACATTCTGAGTTTTTATTTGTCTAAAACAGTGTGTATGTGGTGAGAGATTTCTCAACATAAATATGTCTCAATATGATTTAAATTTAACAAGTTTTATTGCCATTTCATCTTTCACTGGTGTGTGTGTGTGTGTGCGGGTGCCTCCTCACTTGTCAGTCATGGCCACCTGCTCCAGCATCGCCGTCCCCGTGTTTGATTTCCAGTTTCCAGAGATGGAGGTTCTCCTGTGGATTCACAACGATCAGTGAATAGATAGAGAGAGAACACGAGGGAGAAGAACAGAACTCAGAGTGAGACGCTCGACGCCGCTCCCGCTCTCATCAGACTCTTTCATCTGGAGAGATCTGGTTCTGGAGATTGAGGGTGTGGCTGCAGGAGAACAGTTCTTCTCTGAATGCTTTGGTGGAGAGGGATCGTGGTGTGGAGTTGTTTTTCAGGAATGAATCCTGAACAAATCACACTCTAATGAAGTTCTCCTGACTCACATGTACGCTTTGTAGTCGGCTCCGATCTTCTGCACCCGGATGTCATACTTGGCCTGGATGAAGGGCTCAGTGGTGGTGTACGTCTGGGTGATGGCTACCACGCTGGCGATGTCCTGGAAGTCGCTGTGATTGTCCACCTTCACCTGCAAAGGACACAGATACTGGTTTCACTGCAAACATGCTAACACCATGGAACGTCCTTGAAGCATCATGACGAGGACATGCTAATGTTTTTTCATGCTAGCAACATGTTAATGTCCTCCTAGCTACACGATAAAGCAATTCCAGCACTTGACTAATGACCTGCTAATACTTCTAGCTGCTTATTTCTGAAGTGTTATTATTATGCTAATTATGCTAATCATATGGAGAGCATGATATTTTCTTGCTTAACCATGCTAGCATCATGCTAATGAGTAGTTAAGTCACTAGCAACATGCTAAGTTGTCACATGTCATGCTAGCACTGTGTTAATAACAAGCTAAATTAGATTAAACTAGTAATGACCGTGTAATTCATGATGCTAATAAAGTGTACGTGCATCGTCATGACATGCTACACCAGTAAAAAGTGCCTTCGACATACAGACATCAAATTATTCCGTTACAAATAATAACATGTTAATTAAGCTAGCTACTTTATAAAAACATATTCACGCTCACATTGTACATGCTAATGTTATGTTAAGGGATGCTAACATCATGCTAATGATATGAAATGGCATCGCAACCTTTAAAGGTGCTAATTCATCCTAGCATCATGCTAATAACATGCTACATCATGTTAGCTACATGTTTACAGCTGGCTAGGTTCAGTATCACTGTTACTCCAGTGATTTCCTCAGGAAGGCTCCCAAATAAAACAAAATATAGTTTTATATATTTATTTTTTTTATATATGTTTATATTTGAATTTTAAAACTTTATTCAAATATATTCTTTGTTTTTGAGGACGCTTTTGAAGAGCGCTCCTACAGTACCTTCCCCATCCCAGAGTGTGCATGGCCGATCTTCACCACCACAGGGAAACTCGGCATGGAGATCTGGAACACAGGGTCATCACAAGAACATGATCTTCCTCCAGAACGCTGCTCACTGGAAGCAAGAGAACCTCGCGTCTTCTATATCTCACCATGTCTCTGTAGTTGGAGTAAAATGTCTGATCGACCAGAGGAAACTTCTCCGGCCCCAGGGTCTTGTAGACACCAATCAGCTGAGAGAACTGAGAGAGAAAGAGATGTTTCTTCACATTTCACCAACTGTTCTGAATAGAGCCGTCAGATGGGATAGAAGCAGCATACGCAAGCAAATCGACGGCAACCACTGTTTACGAGACCAGTGAGGTGGAGGAACAGACGAGAACATATTTGTGGCTTGTTCAGGAGAGCCTGGGCTGCATAGAGTGACGGATGGATGGAAGGATGGAGAGATGAAAGAACAGAAGGATGGATGGAGAGAGGGACGCAGACTTACGGCCCAGGGCTTGTCGCAGAGGCTGTAGATGGACTGCAGGGAGTTGACGCTGGGGATGCCGGCGTACTGCAGACCGATGATGATGCTCCTGAAGTCCTCGTTCTGAGCCATGCTGTACGCATGCTGACGGACCAGAACCAGGTCTGGCCTGAAGGACCTGAGAGGAGACAGAAGAGCTCTGAGGACGGGCCACGCTCAGGTGTTTGTTTGTGAAGCAGCTGTAACTCACCGCAGGACTTTGGTGTTGTTCCGCACGAGTTGCACGTCGACACTGCAGGAGCCGCTCGCGTGAGCCACGAGATTGATCTCCGAGAACTCCGCCTGAGAACGAGATCATTTCAGATCATTCGATCCAGGGACAGCGGTGCAGCTGTTACTGCTCGGGCTCCAGGTTCGAGTCCTGGCTTCTCAGTGAGCGGCTCTGATCTAAACCGACAGTGACTGAGTTTTTACTGCTGCTGCTGGTTACATGGAACAGAAATAAAAAGCGATTTTAAGCTCGTCACTCGTTATCAGCGCGGACGGAAATACTTTCCTAATTGCAGCAGTTTGTTTTATCGAGCGTCTGCCAGAAGAACGAATTACCGAGGAGACGTCTCCAGATATATAAGAGAGGGATGGCTTTCTGCGGAGCTGAACGACAGGAAAATAGAGTCAGAGGAGACAGTTAATGAAAACCAGGTTATTGATCTGTGATCAATAGCAGCTCCTCGCTGTGGTGAAACGGTTAAAAGCAGAAGGAGGAACGGTTCTTTACACAGAACAAAGAAACAGAACAATCAAAAATATTTCTTATTGCTTCCAGAAGCCTCTGCTCTTGGGGGCCTCCTGGTGGCCGTGGGGCCCTAAGCAGCAGCTGACTCTCTGTAGAACCGGACCCGCTAGCTCACAAACATTGTGCGTCTTAATTTCATTAAAAACCTATTTTTGAGATTTTTCACAGCAGTTTTTTGTTGGCCACAAATGTGAGCTGCATCAGAGCGAGGAGAAGGAGGAGAAGTTCCTAGAAGTGTATTCACCAAAAATAACCGCTTTGTTAAATACCTGTTCAACCTTGATGTCGTGATCTCCCTGAACCTTCTTCCCCCAGAAAATCTTTGCCCTGGAACAACAAAAAAAAACGCATTTATTTTATCGTCACAGTGCTGCTCAGTTTCTTTTAATAGTTGCCTCAAAAAACTTTTTAAAATAGTTGCCTCCTTTATTCTGGAACAGCTTCGAGATCATGTGACGTAACGTTGTAGCATCTCGAGCGCCATCTAGTGATCGTTTTAAACACCGCGTACAAACACATGCTTCCCGCCAGCGGTTGCAACATAAAGGGAACTAAATGCTTTACGCTGACCCCTCCTTACGTGTGGGGAAAGTTCTCAAACTTTCACTTGAAGGAAAAGAGCACAAAATGGAGCAAACGTGAATCATCTGTTTGATGAAGTAGCCGAGGCTCGGAGAGGGAGAGCTGTGCTGTATATTTACCAGAGCACCGGGGGACGCTTGTGGAGGAGCTGAACGTGAGGAGATGCAGAAACTGATCTGAGGGTCGTTCCATGAAATCAATCGTGTAACTATTACCTAAACGATGGTCGACAGAGAGCGGAGGAGCAGACACAACGAGTCGCGACTGATCGAATCAGATTAGCTGGGTGTGTGAAACCTTCAGAAGCAAACATCAGCACGTGACGTCCCCGTGTTTCACATCTCAGAGACGTGTCGTGATGAAGAGGAGAGCAGCTCGAACCCTCATTACATCCGGATAACTACAGCACATCACAGATCTGCTTAGCAACCGCATAGCAACCGCCTCCCACATCGCTCTGCCATTGAGCCCTGCACAGATGAGCTCTACTCTAGATACAGACGAGTGTGAGAGTGTGTGTGTGTGTGTGTGTGGGGGGGGGGCTCTGTGAGTATCTCTCTAAATAGAGAGCAGCCGTGAGGAGAGTGAAGAGAAAACAGAGCCAGAAGGAAACAGAATCTTAATGCCGAGGTGCCAGAATGAAAATCATGCAGCTGTACGAGGAAAAACAGGAGCTGAGGATGAGGAGAGAGCGGCACTCTGTGTTCCATCGAAGGGTCCATGAGTGCCACTGCTCCTTCCTACAGCCTGACTCCCATCATCCCAGGAGGGGGTCAGGCGACACCAAACCTCACCGTGAGAAAAATCAGACCGCTCTGCTCAAACCTACCCACTCCTCCACTGGCTCCTCAGCGCAGCCCGTGTTGAGATTAAAACAGAACAAAGGGTCAGAACCTTCTTCACAAGTCCTTTGAGATTTTCTCGTGTTCAGTACAAGATTCACAAGCTCTTGTTTCGTCTTCTGAGGAGCTGAGGGGATTTTCTTCTCCTTTAAAGCGTCATTTGCAAGCGTCCCATAAACGTGTTCTTTCTTTAGGATTGTGCTTCTACATTTGATTTCACTGCAGCTTCTCAAATACTCAGAGCAGCGTCCCTGAAATCCCCAATGGTTTGAGCTGCAGCAGATCGTCTTCATCACGTCTACGCGCTGAAAGGCATCGAGCTGCTGCCGTGTGATTGGCTAATTCGACATTTGCATTAATGAGCCGTTGGACAGGTGTTGGGTGAAAGTGGGAGGTGAGAGTACATCATTAGCGGAAACTGTAATTTAGAATAATAAGATGAAAATGAGGGCGGCCCGGTGTCGCAGTGGGTAGCACTGTGGCCTTCCAGTTAGAAGGTTCGAGGCTCGCCGGTGATCTTCCTGGAAGGAGTTTGCATCTTCTCCCGGTGCTTGCGTGGGTTTCCTCTGGGTTTACTCCGGTTTCCCCCAAAAACATGCGCTTAGGTTAATTGAAGAATCTAAATCTGCCCTGCCATGGACTCGGGCTCGATTGCTCTTGTCTTGCAAGGGGAAAACATGGCAATTACGTTAAATCAGTTTACTTTTCGACGACAGAAGCAACAGTCCTTGACACCCCCTCGTGTTTTTGTGTTAAGCATGATGATGAACAGCCCTGCACTTTTACTTGAGAAAAAACTGAAACGTAACACTTCCCTAAACGACAGAATGTGTTCCCGTGGGAACGTTTACCGTACATCCTGATCTCCTTTGTGAAAATCATCACCTGCTCCGGAGATCTAAAGCGACGTTTCACCTGAAGATCTCGTGTGGGAGAGATCCGTAGCTGCGTGTAGAAATGATGAAGCCGCTCATCAGTCGTTTATGGTGATGTCTCTGTCTCCATTTGTCCTTCTGAGCAGTTCATCAAGCTCCCGACACTGAAATCTCGTTCTCCTCCACCGAGAATCAATGCTTCTGTTCGATTTCTCTCACACAGGCTGGATCTTCCCCAGCGCAACATCAATCACAAGAGAATCTTCTGCTTTCACGACTCCAAACCACTTTCTTCCGAGTACAGGCTTTTCTTTTCCCCACCATCCACTTTCAAACGTACACCGCTCCTTATGGAAGAGTTGCCGTCCATAAAACCCTGAGGATACACCCAAACGAACCACAACCTCAGAATGAACCACAGCCACAAACTGCAGCATAGCGACAATCCCATAAACACCATAGCAACGCAATCCAAACATCACCGTAGTAACAGCCTCGCTACACTGACACAATCCTAACCTCCAACAACAACAACCTGCTTAAACCAGAACCAGCAACATCTACATAGCAACACCATAGCAACGGCATATTGAACACCCTAGCAACACAGCAGCAGCCGTTAACACTCCAACATCACAGTGACACGGTTTAATGGAGCATCCTTCCTGTCGGGGGTAACCGTAGCAACACTATAACAACGACATCAGATTTTTTTCAGATATTATCTCCATCATCTAACTTCCTCCTGGAGAATGGATCAGGTTTTCATGAGAGAAGGAACTTCACCGAAGATCTGATCCGGTTCAGAGCGACGCGGAGGACAATCCGATATTCATTTAGGGGAGAAGACATTTCAAAAAGGACTTCCACGTTACTCTTTAATTCAGACGTGTGACGAAGGGGTCGGACAGTGAAACTGAAACACTGCCTCGGGTTCTGTAGGAGGTTTTAGACAGGGTCACGGGGGTCTCGCTCAGCGGATGGACTCCAGTAAAGGCCCCATGATCAGAAACTTTCCACGTGGATCTGAGGTGAGCATCAGAGCGAGGTGTTTGAGCTCCTGGTGCTTCTCCTCAGAGAGATGCTTCAGCCTCAGGCTCTCGCTGCTGATTAACTGCCCCTCTCTCTCTCTTGAGGAGGAGGAGGAGGATTTTGGGGAGTATCGTGGAGCCCTGCTTATGTAAGACTCATCCTGCAGCTTCCCAGAGACACAGTAATTAGCTCAGTAATCTCTCTGCGCTGCGAGACATTAGCATGGAGCAGACGCTCAGGACAGATTAGCATGGACGCTAGCAAGCACAGCGCAGAAATTATTGTTGTTATGTTTTGAAATGTGACTATTCTGTAATTCATATTCAGGAGATAATGCCTGGGAACACTGGGAGAAGAAAGAGAGGAGGCGTAGCAGTGGACTGCCCACTAGAGGGCGTAAATCCAAAACAAACAGGAACCATGTATATGAGGCAAGAGCTGCATAATGATCCTGAAAGTCATGCACTTGTCATTGAGAATCTGCTCACTACTGACACCAGCCTCAGGTGGTCAGGTGATGAACTGCAGCTTACATCACTTCCTATGATGCACCTCCAGAGATAGAGGAGGCTGCACACATTGTTTTATGGCAGTAATTTTGTACATCAAAAAAGATGAATTTTACAAACAAAAAAACTTTTTTTCAGGGTTATAGAATATTTTATTAATGTTTTAATGTTATTTAATGCAACATTGCTTTAGATGGATTTTCTCATCGTCTGAAAATTTATACAAATAAATACAGTCTGTGTGTTTTACTTTTTGTTTGTTATTATTGATTAATCCATAAAGTTTAATCTCTTTTTTTATTTACACATAACTTCCTATACATTTAAACCCAATCCTGCAAAGGTGTATAATATGTTACAGTTAACACAGGAATTTATTGCACAGTGTTGAACATTTCTGATCCTGGGGTCAGGAGCTCAGACCTCCATGAACACTTCCTGCAGCTCCACCGGGGAAATAACCGATAATGGACCATTGAACCTGGTGATGATACGGTGGAAACATACTGAGCTCCACTGCAGATCTGAGACCAGTTTTAGAGTAGAGACGGGTTTCATTAGTGTAGTGCTTTCTTTGGCCTGAGCTTGTGTCGTTTTCTGGAGGTTCAGAGCGTGTAGCTGCAGGGACGGAGCTTTTACTATAATTAGCTTCACTGCGTCGTTCTTTACACAGAGACGTGAACGCTAGCTGTAGATGTGATTAGCCTGCGCTAGCAGCCACCAAACCCTTACACAGGGATCCGGCACTGGCTGCTGTTTCACACAGACTGAAGTGGAGTGCTTTTACAGTCAGAGGTGATGGATGAGGATGGAGAGCGCCGCTGGCTCACAATCACTGAAGCTAGCTGTAGCTCAGTGTAATGAGCCGTGCTTATGTTACTGGAAACGCTCCTTAAATCAAGAGCTCCTCCAGCCCAGGAGCGATCGATGGAGCCGCACGAGGCACGCTTGGCTTTCTTAGAGAGCGACGGCAGACTGAGGCTCCAGGAGAAACTCTGAATTATTCAGCACTCGACTCGGGTCTGTGTTTGACCAGGAGAACATCTGATCTAGAGGCTGCAGAGACGTTTCGTTTAGAGATCAACGCATGCTGATCAAGAAATGAAAGATAAGATAATCGAACGATGTGTTTCTTCTCGCTGGATGCAGAGCAGGCTTCCATTGCTTCATAGAGATTGTTGCTCTGTTCTGAGCGCTCTCTCCTGTTTGTTCTGTTCGATCCGGATTGCTCCAGCCCCAGGTTCGGGTGTCAGTCTGTGTAAAGCCAGAGCGCCGAGCTCCAGTCCTGCGTGCACCTGTCACTTCTGCCCATGTTTACTTCCTCCAGGCCTTTCCCTCAGCCAGAGGAGGTCGAGCTACCCAGCTGAGGTTGCCAGATCCTCCCGAGGGCTTGCAGTTCTCAATATTAAAGGCCTTCCATCTGCCAGCCTCGTCTCAAATGCAGCTCACGTCCGTCTCAGAACCGGACGCACCGGTATCATTAACAGCTTGTTGGTACAGAGCTCTTGATCTGGTGGATTTGTGGAATGCTCTGCTGATCTCAGGAACCGTTGGAGCCTTGTGTTGGTACGGAACGGAATGAGGCAGAGACGAGCAGAATAATCAGGCCGTTCCCTCGTGAGCAGCAGGGGAATACCCCGCCGCAACCATGTGATGCGTGTAAATCCATTGCCTCGATGGTTTCAGGTTGAACAGCCTCTTAAAAGGCTCTCAGCCGGCGATCGTGAGCATAGAGCGCGGCGTATCATCATCCTCAATTAGCCCAGGGCCTTGTACCTCACGAGAAAACACAAGATCACCAGGAGCTTCGAGAGGAGTGACCTTTCTCCATCAGCACCTCCCTCATTAAAAGAGCTGAGCAATGCAATCTTCATCAGAGCGATGGACTCCCGGCTGATCTCCACCATGACTGAAGCCAAAGTGCTTCTCGGGGATAAGAGTGAAGAGCTGCATGAGGCACAGCAAGAGGATCTCCAAGAACCCTCCCCTGGAGCATCAGATTGAGAAAGTTTTCTCCCTAAATCCAGTGTACTTACAGTATCCTGGCATTGCTGACAGCACCCTAGCAACCTGACAGTTTACCATAGCAACCAATTTGCTGAATCTTTATCTTAGAGTCTGAGCATCTTAGAGACTCGGGGGTTGGTTTGTGTTACTCATAGCAACACTGGGATCATTACTAAAACAAATGTACAGCAACACTTTCTCAAGCCGACGTGCTGCAAGAAACAAAGCATCCTCTTTACAATGGCATGCACTAACTTCATGAAGATTAGCACCGCCCCCTAGTGGAGGGATCATGCTCTAACACACATCAATCTAGATTCTGACGTTCTTAGCTTTTCCCTCGTAAAGGCTGAATCTTTAAAACGAGTCTTGTTTTATGCATTTGGTGAATCCTTTGATAAAACTGTCACCTGTTGAGCTGAAGGAGCACTCACCAGTCGTGCTGCGGCTCGTCGATGACCAGCAGGATCTTGCATTTCTTGGAGAGCCCCGACACCGAGCTCTGCTCCACGAGTCCGGCCGAAGCCGCCGTCTGCTTGACCACGTTAGTGATGGAGCTGAAAAATCCTGAGCTGGAACCCGTCGATGAAGATGTTGGAGCGGCTTGAGGCCTTCGTTCGGTCGCCGGAGACACGGAGGGGGAGCTGGCCGCAGGAGAGGAGCCGTTTGGGGCAGCTCCAGGTGCTTTGGTGGCCGCTGTTGATGCAGGAGGAGGAGGGGGTGGATCGGGCCTCTGGAGATCAGACATGTAGCCGTTGGGAAGGTTAGCGATGAAGCTGCTGTCGGAGAGACGACGCCGCAGGAAGTTCATGGCTGCTGAAGGGTGACTGAAGTCCTGATGCGTCAGAGAGAGGATTCGGCTGCAAGACGACGGAATTCCCAAAGCCTTCCTTTTCCAGAGGATTCCCAAACTGTGATGGTCTCGTCCTCGAGAGGGAAGCTGAAACGTGTCTGTTTTCCTCGGAACACGGAGCGACTGTCAGGCAGAGATGCTCACGCTCCCCCTCCCTCAGCCTCACTCTCTCGGTTTCTCACTCTCTTTCTCTATCTTCTTGTCCTCTCCCTCTGTCACTCTCTCCCTCCCTCTCTTTCACTCTCTCTTTTTCTGTTTCTCACTCACCTCTTTTTCCCCTCAGTCTGGCTCTCTCTTCAATCACATGTGCCCAATCTCATTACCTTACTCTCTCCTCAGATGATGTGTTCTCTCTCTCTCTCTCTCTCTCTCTCACTCTTCATCACATGTTCAGTTCGCTTTCCATTCCTGACATTCTCAAATACATGTTTATTTTCCCAAACCATCCTCTCTCTCTCTCTCCCTCCCCTCCCCCCGCTCACGATCTCCTGCATCACTACTGACGTAGCAGCATGTCACTGAGCTCCAGCTGAGGAGAGGTGTTCCCTTTCAGAGTGTTCTGAAGGAGGAGGAGGTTGAGGGGGATCTCCCTCCCTGTGCCTCCAGCTGACCCTGGAGATCCAGATCTTGTTCAGTGTAAATAATAATAATAATAATATTAATATTAATAATAATAATAATAATAATATTAATAATGAGAGTTATTAAAAATTATTGTCTGTTCTGCATCAAGCTTAAAGACCTTCAAATGAACAGGAAAAAATCTTCTCAGGCAAAAATCAACCCCACCCCCCTCCCCCATGTACCCTAGACTGCTCTCTACTATCCACCCCTGACTGGCTCCCCCTGCTGGTACTCTCCCCTCCAGCAGTCAGCAGTGTGTTCTGGAGTAGAAGGCCACGACTGAGTGACTTCCTGACCTGAAACTGTCCCTGGCACCGGCTCGCCTCAGAAGAAGGAGAACAATAAAAAGAGGGAGATCGCAGTGATCAGAGTAAAATATTAGACTAAGATTAGGCTAAAATATAGATGGCCGTGGGGTTGAAAATACAATGTGATGACGTCACTCCCTGAATGGGAGTCGTCTAAATGCTATCAAATATTTTAATATATGTGTGTGTGTGTGTGTGTGTGTGCGTGTGCGTGCTTGTGTTATATATAGTTATATAGAGAGAGCATGGAGAGGAGTACAGGGCGGCTCTGAATGCATGCTCTTCCTCTTCATCAGCGAGTTTCCTCACAATCATCCTGCAGCAACCTTCATCCTCTCCCTCACGTTTGCCATGTAGGTCTTCTTGAGCCTGAAATGCTCTCTCATCGTTCACGGAACCTTTAGCTATTCACATAATCTGGAAACAAGCAGTGAGCATAAATCTGCCCCGGGTTCACCACAACCACAATGTTCAGCTTTGGCTCCGGCAGTGAGAAACGAATTGTACACGAGGCAGAACCCTGCTGCACTATTTTACAAAACAGCAGTTTCTCAGGGTAAACATTTATTTAGTCATATTACTAACGAGATACAAAGTTTTCAATGTTAACAGTCGACTGACGTCACCAGGCGGAAGTATCTGGGCCGTTCGGCGGTTCACCCGGAGATATTTACAGGTTGCACAAAACAGCGCCGTCAGAAATATTTCAGGGTAAAATCTAACGGTCGTTAGCGGATAAAAACATGTCAACGAAACAAGTGACCTGCAGGTGAGGAGAAACACCCAAACCCTCATCATTCAGTCACCTGAGATCGATCTTTACACCGAGGTCATCGATTATCCATCATGACTTTCATACGAGAGGAAATGGTGCCTCTGGAGTCAGATGGCAAGCTCACAGAGCTGACATCCCTTCACACCTTCATTCATTCATAAACCATCGCTGACAGGGGTTTACCGCTGGAAACTACTATTTATGACCATTTTCTGTCTTGAAAAATCATTTTCACATTTAATGTATTAACACACATTTTATAATTATCCTCTACACCCAACATTTACACCATTTCTTAATAGAAAAAATTAACGTTAAATAGATGGGGCTTTTTCATTTTAATTTTATTATGAAACCTTTAAAAGTCAACTGAAGTGTGTCTCTTGGCTATTTATGTTATTTGCTTGTCATGTTTTTGTTCCTTCCATCATTGAAGAGCAGCACGGAAGCAGGTTCAAGTCAGATGTATTTATCTAGAGCTTTTATGCAGATGGTTTTCAGAAAATCCATTATCTTTACCTGCTCAGTGCTGGACAGGATCACAGGGGCCATCTGGTGCCAGCTAATCATGGGTGAAAGGTGGGGCAGAACCACTTTCTCTCTTGAGGGGAACCGTGAGAGGAGCATAAACACCTGGAGAACACACAGGGAGGACGTGTAAACTCCACTCAGGAAGTCTTCAAACCAGTGACCTTTGCTTTTGTCTGCATTATTTGTAGGTATTTTCTGCACGGGGTTTGTCGGGAGGGCAGCCGCTGCATGTTTTCTCATGACCTGAGCTCCAGCAAACCCTCCACCATCTGTAAATATTACCAGAGAGGAACCTGCGCCTACGGAGAGCGATGCAGGTCAGGATCATTCGCTGCATTCATTACAGCGGAGGAATTACAACGCACGGCCGCTTGTCTATGATACTGGAAGTCAGTCCTTCAGTGTGATGTAATAATAATAATTGTATTCACATCTGTTCATGATGGATATCAACAATCATGAAACATTGGTGTATTGTTTACAACTCTCACAGAAATGTAAGCAATCCTCAATAACCGCAAAAAATATAATAAGAACATGATTGAGTTCTGAGGAGGTTCCGCTCTTGTTTTGTTGTTGCAGGTACGATCACGTGAAGCCTCCCGGGCGGGCCGGTGCGGTACCAGCGGATCCAAGTAACCGAAGCAGCGTTCCTGGAGTCTCAGGGGCAGCGGGGCCAGGCCCTCCACAGAACACCAGCAAACAGCCCAGAAAGACCCCGGTGCTCAGAGACAGAGGTACGGCAGCCCTTCTGATAAGAAACGGGAGCTCCAGATTTGTGAGGTGTTTGTCTCCGATGAAACGGTTCCTCCGATGGTTCCACCCGGTGATCTGAGAGCTGATGCAGGGTTCTTGTGTGTCCTCAGCACTGGTCTCCGGAGCGTTCGGCGCAGACGCTGCAGAGCCCGGTGTGTGCTGGGAGCTCTCCGACGGCAGCGACCACACCCCTCACTCATACCTGGACGCCATCCGCTCGGGCCTGGAGGACTCCGCTGTGGGGGTGGACCCCACGGACCAGACTCTGGCCCGTCTGTGCCCGTTCCTGGAGGCAGGGCAGTGCCATTATGGCCAGAGCTGCCCGTACGTGCACGGAGAGGTGTGTGAGGTGTGTGATCGACGTGTCCTGCATCCCCACGACCCCGAGCAGAGAGCCGAGCACCATAAGGTGAGCACCACACTGCTTCAACAGTACAGACGGTGTGGGTTCTCTGTGAGCAACAGGAACTATTGTTTACGTGACCAGAGGGTCAGAGCTAAGAACACGTGTCTGTCGATGTCTGATGGAATGTTAACGGCGAGCCAATTGCTGTGGTGTGACCGGTTCTAAAAACCACTGGATCCCGTGTGTGTCTGCAGATGTGCATGGCAGCGTTCGAGCGAGACATGGAGCGGGCGTTCGCTGCACAGCAGAGCCAGGACAAGCAGTGTAAGATCTGTCTGGACGTGGTCTACGAGAAACCCTCAGTGTCCGAGCGCAGATTTGGCATCTTGTCCAACTGCTGCCACACGTACTGCTTGAACTGCATTCGCCAGTGGCGCTGCCAGCACTTCCACAACCAGATCCGCAAGTGAGTGCTAGCCGCCGTTATCTCCCGGCGCTGTTCTTAACATCAGCCAACTCAGATGACCCAAGGTGTAAATATTTTACAATATGTTGAAAACAAATACAGAGCAGTTGATTAAAATTGTGCCGGCTGTGTGCAGGTCGTGTCCGGAGTGCCGTGTGGTCTCGGAGTTTGTGATTCCCAGTATGTACTGGGTGGAGGATCAGGAAGAGAAGGACCGGCTCATCGAGCAGTTCAAGTCTGCCGTCAGGTTCGGCTCCGCTTCTTCCATCTCTGTTCCTTGGAGTCATGTGACACTTCAATTTCTCATCTATCGTTCCGTCTGCTTTCGTTCCAGTAAGAAACCCTGTAAGTACTTCGACCAGGGACGAGGAACGTGTCCTTTTGGAGCAAACTGTTTCTACAAGCACGAGTTACCAGACGGGTCCCGAGCGGAGCCAGAGAAACCCCGAAAACAGCTCGGGGCCGAGGGGAATGTCCGGGTACGCTCCCGCTGACATTCACACACCCATCACAGTCACCGATGAAGCCTATCATCGTTTTCATTCGCATCGGAGCGGCGAGATGTGTTCGGAAATACAGCCGAAATTCATCCAGCTATTATCATATAGCGGTTATTAAGAATTGTTGTTTAACAATGTATTTATTCCATATTTTATCATTACATTTAACTAGTTTTACTTGTGTTTGTGTTTCGAAAAAAACGCACATGCGCACACACACACACACACACACACACACACTAAATGTTTATTAAACCAGATTGTAACGCAGTGTTCTTTTTCTAGTTCCTGAACTCTGTGCGTCTCTGGGACTTTATCGAGGAGCGCGAGCAGCGCAGCATCACTCACACCGAGGATGAGGTCAATGAGCTGGGGGAGCTGTTCATGCAGCTTTCAGCCAGAGCTGACCCACACTGAGACACTCCTCGCCCGACCGACCGACCGCTCTCTCTCTCAGCCATGTTTACATGTGTCTCAGTAAATACAGCTTTCAGTGTTGGGTTTAAAGTGATGGTGCGCTCCAGAGAGCGGTGGGGGTGGGTGGGGGGACTCATTCTGACACTGACCTTTATGTTTTTTCTGAGTGTTTCTTCCTCACGGAGGCGATGACACACTGAGCCACACTACAATCACTGCTGGGTTTGCCAGGGAAAAAACAGAAATAACCGCAATATGAAACCAGCTCTGATGACATCTCAAGAAAAGCCACAAACGAAGGGATTATTGAGAGTTTTCCCAGTTCTGTCTGTTTGATGATCAGTACTCTATTCCAGGAGGACCATCGCTCTGAACCGTGTCGCCACGCACCTCTTGATTGGGACTGTTTCATTGAGGTTGCAGCTAAACGGAGTGCTAGCCCTCATGGAATTAGCACTGAGTTTATTTCCCAGTGAACACTCAAACACAGACGCCTCAGATAATCCGATTATCACGAGAGAATTGAATATTTGATGTCAGAGAGAAATCCAGTGATTCTGGAGTGTTTCCAGCACTGAAACGAACCCAATATTCCAAACCCTTGAGCTTCTTCCTTCTGCCACATACGTGATATTTAGAAGAAATAAAATGTTAAAATAAGAAACTTTTCCTAATAGAATTTTCTGTGTTTAGCAGAAAGATTCAGTGGTTCGCACTCTTGAATGTAGATTATTTAGAAATAAGGCAGCTTTTACCAGAGCTCTCACAGATGATGAGTGATCTTGAGCATCTTGTAATATTTCTGAAGTGATAAAAGTGACTAAACTAATGATTCATTTTGACTGAACCTGATGAGGATTCACTCGGCTCTGTTTGAAATCATTGTAGTCGGTTCTCTGATGTGTGTTTATCCCTGGAGCGGTTAAAAATAAACTAATAATTTAAAGCCTTGTACAGTAATTGAGATATTCGTTTGATTTAATGGTGTTAGTTTGTTGTTACGGCTTTCAATGTTTTACATTGGTGCCGCAAATTCGAAGAATATGATTCGGACATATTCGTAATAAAATCAACATTAATCGACAGATCACTCACCGAAGATGTTTATTCACTGATTCTTCAGGAACCGCGAAAATAAACTTTAGGTGGATTTCGACGGTTTACTTAAGGGCGATACTGCGCATGCGCCGAATTGAATCGACATGATTTATAAAGTGTTACGTTCTTAACTCGGTGTAAAATGAAGTGTTTTTTTCCCGGAATACTCAAAGACACACTATTTGTTATTACATATAAAATAAAAACAGAGAATAAACGGGTTGGAAAAATGAATTTGAATGTAATTATAAATTATAAATAATTATAAATGAATATACATATATAAAAACTTTTTAACCCTAATATGAACAAATTGAGTATTATTTAAGTACTATAATTTTTTTTAAAACAAGTGGAATAGTTAAATTGTGCCTTTAGTTGTTCTACAATGAAAGTCTTAACTTTTTGATCTCCTCTTAAGAACATGAAGCTGGTTTGGGAGCCCGGTGGAGCACCCACTGCTTGTCGATAAGGTGAACGCAGAAACTCGAAGCTGGAACCTGCAAAACTTTAATGCTACTGGAATCAGAACACACACAAAAAACATTTTAACTTACATTTATTAAAATACAACCAAAAAAAAAACACCTGGCAAGTTTAAAAGATACGTCTGACCAATGACGAGCAAGATAAAAGAATTCCAAGTGAGTTTCATAATAAAGTTCCAAATTGCTCGTCGTGTTTGACTTGTGTAACATAAAGACAGCACACACGTGATCTCAGCGCCGGACTCGGCTCAACCGTAACCCTCGCCCTCTTATCGCTCTGCAACCATGTTAAGGAAGGTTGCGAGGGACTTCAAACTCAAATTCAGTTTTCCCACACTCTTTAAAACAATCTTCTTTGAGTTGAAGAGGTTAAACTAAGCAGGACTCGTGTTTGAAAGGCACCGGGGGCTGCACGCTACGCCTCTCCTCCTCATCCCATCTCCTCGCCGTGTGTGGCTCTGTGCAGCGAGGGCTCTGAAGCGCTGCGGTTGATCTTCGGCAGCGAGTGCTGGAGCAGCTCGATGGACGACAGGATCTGAGGAACACAACCAGAGCTTTGGAAAGGCTCACAAACATCAATCTCGGCGTTCACATCTCGTTCTTCACCTGTGCCACTACCAAACACAGGAAGTGTTTCTGCCATGCTCACCTGAGGGAAGAACGGCCGGTCGTCTCTGCTCTTCTGGAGGCAGTCGGCCACCAGTCTCTTCATGGCTTTGGGGCAGCTCTTGTAGAGCTTACTGAGATCCGGAGACAGGAAGCCTCGGCCCACCATGAAGATGATCTGCACACACACGCACACAGAGTTGTCAGACTCCTGCCCATTAATCCTCACTTCACCAATGGGGTCGTGAAAGTGGGTGGAGTCAAATGTCTGCAGCTTAACATGAGAACAGAGGCGGTGTGTGGGCGGAGCCGAGCATCACAAGTAGCCAGAGAATCACCTGGTCTCTGTTGGCGACAGAGGAGTACGGCAGCTCGCCGCTCATCAGTTCGAACAGCACGATCCCGTATGAGTACACATCCGACTGGAAGCTGTACGGAATCGCGTCCTGCATGCGGAGCACCTCCGGAGCCTGAGGAGCACACGGTGAACGAGTCTTCAATGCCATGTCTTTAATAACAATGTACAAGAGTGAGGGCATGTGGTTACCATCCAGAGAACCGATCCCGAGGGCTGGTCGAGACGGTGAGATCCACTCCAACGCGCTTTCACCGTGGCCAAACCGAAATCCCCGATCTTCACCGTCAGGCCCTCGTGGAGAAAGATATCTGAGGCAGAGTCAAGGAACTAAATCTTCGGATTCTGACAGCGCCATCGGAACTTGTAACTATGGCTTGCCGCCGGCAAAGGATACTGTTGGACTTCATGTCTCGATGGATGATGTTCTTGGCGTGCAGATAGCTGAAAGAGAAGAGGTCACGGTGAGGTCAATGTTCATCACATCACACGCATCACAACAGAGAGTCTGGGCGGCTCACTCCATGCCCTGCGCCGTCTGCCTGGCCACGTCCATCAGCTGAAACATCTGGAAGTTGGTCTCCTGCACGTGCAGATGTTTGTAGAGGCTGCTGCCCTCGCACCACTGCGTCACGATGGCCAGCTTAGCTTTCGTCATGTAGCCCATGAAGAGCACAATGTTGACGTGCCGGGTCTTCCTGCGGTGGAGACACAGAGCTTTCAGGAGACATGGAAGCATGGGGAACAAACCCGTGTTTGGGTTCTTTTGGTGAAACACTGGAGTCACAGGAACGGTTTACCTGAGAACGGCCACTTCATTACGGAAGGCCTGCAGCTGCTCCGGAGTGGGGTTTGTGACCTTAAGGATCTTCACGGCTACGTCACCTGAAGAGGAACGACAGTAAAGAAGTGTCTGCCACTCGTTATAGGATAATTATCCCCGAGCGAGAGCGGCTCTCACCGTGCCATTTCCCTTTGTAAACCGTTCCAAAGGATCCAGAGCCGATTCTGGAGAGCAGAACCACTTCCGCGGAGTCGATCTCCCAGTAATAGCTGGAGTCTCTCTTCTCTCGCGGACGCTGGGCGGGAACAGAAAGGCAAACCTAAGAAACGTCTCAGCCGCGTTTACCTCGGGTTTGCAGGGAACGCTTTTGCTTACGATTCGTTTTTCTTGAGAGTTCACTGAAGGCGCTTTCTCCTGGTGAGACGGAGCTGGAGTTCTGGACCATTCCGTTGGGCTTCCTGTGAGGAACGAAGGATGAGAAAACCAGACGTATCTCAGCGTCGCTAAAGAAACGAGAACAAACCCGTACTGGATTCCTCGGAGCCCAGAGCTTCCTGTGGAGAAACAGAGCAGAAGGAGGTCAGACGAGGGAAGTCTCCTCCGGATCGAGCTCGTTTCTGAGCGCCGTACCTGATATGCAGCTTCATCTGGCGGCTGGGTGGTGCTGACCATGTGGACGTTGGGTGTGGAGGTGGAGAGGACTTTATGGCCCAGGGAGCCTGCGGGAGACGGCGCGGGGCTGATGTAGTTGAAGGCATTGGGAGTGGAGTATCTGTGATAGGGACTGCACCGAGGCATTTCTCATTAGAATCTTCTAAAACGCGCCATGCCTCAAGTTATTAGCTCCATAAGATTCATCGATAACTAATGCTCTGCTTCGAACGATTGCTGTGTTTCTTCAGAATTCCATCATCGACACGTTACCACACCTCAGCAACACTGGAGCCCAGTGCAGACACGCTAGTGTTTACCTGAAGGAGAACTTGGCGTTCTGCATTCGCCGAGATGAGAGAGGAGGGAGCGTCATACTCCCGTTCTCCGCCGGCGTTCGGAACAGTCTGTGAATGAGAAGAATGGTACTCAGTATTGTAAAAGGAGATCTGGAGACCGACTCCAGCAGCTTCTTCTTGAGATCTTTTTTGTTCCGTGTCTTTCTTTTTGATCTTTGTCCTGCTGAGCTTTCTAACTTATTTGTGCTGAGACAAGGGGGAAAAACAGGAGAGTCCAAGGCATCGTCTTTAGAGAACACCCCTAAAGCTCCATGCGGATGGTGTGGGGGTTCATGATCAGCATTCCACCTCCTCCACCTCTAAACACGTCGATGTCATAGATCTGGATTCTTCAGTAGGAGTTCAGTTCTTCAGTGTAGTGATGGGGTCAAATACTTTTATACCCAACTCTAAATTACAATCAAAGAGCAGACAGACTTGTTTTTTGTTAAACAGTTCTTAGTTACAATATTATTTTCTAAATATTACATAAGTTGATTTGAAGTAGAAGAGCTGTGAAAGTTTTTAAGGAACAACTTCTTATATGAAACGTGTCAGAGGTTAATATTTCAGAAGAGAAAGAGGCTTTGTCCTGTGCAGCTCCTGATTTTCATTGATACGCATCTCCGCTTCCAGAGCCTTTATGCAAAACTGTTTCTAAAGCAAGAGAACCGCAACTGCATCTAGATCAACCAACGGAAACTGTTCCGTGCCCCAAACTCTGCATCTGTAGAGGCTTTGACTGAGGAAAAACAGATGTTGTATTTCTCCTGCACTCACAGCAGCTGCCGGATGTTGCTCCAGTCCACACACATGGTCGGCACTTTGGTGCTGCAGTGCTCGTGGAACTTGTAGCTGCAGGTCTGACACCGGAAGCCGTGCAGGAGGAACTTCTGACAGATGTCGCAGAAGGCTAGCTTCAGAAACGTTTTCCGTACCTGGGGAAAGAGAACACATCAAAATAAAACATTTCAACATCGTTTACATCTCATTTACATATTTAAATCATGCATCATCAAATAACAGATAAATAACAGTTTTTCTTTCTTTAAACTTCTTCTTTTGTGTTCATCAAAAGTAAAAAGTGAATAAAAAGAGTGAATAAACAGAACATTTTACTTTTCTTGATGCATTACGTTCCAACACAAAAGTCTTTACTCACAAAATTGTGCATCGTCAAGCGTAAATGACTTAAGACTTCGACCCGCAGCTCTTCTCCCATCAGCGAGGAAGAATCCACGCTCCAGTCCACCTGCAGATTTTTACTGCACACACGAAAGATTCACTTAGACGCGTTTGGATGAAACCGTAAACGCTATTTCATCTCAGATACTTCCAAAAGAATCGGACACCACAAATTATTCCGTGTCACAAGACATCATTCTTTTCAACAGAATTCAGTTTCTCGAAATCCAGATCAGTGACGTACCCTGAATGTTCTCGGTGAAGCTTGAAAACGGCACAACATTCAGGCTGAAGACCTCGGACTTTCAGAGGTTTGATGAGGCAGCTACGCAGCGTCATTCCCTGTCGAACATTCACCTGCCAGCAAAACCATTCAACGTCATCAGGATACGTAAAAAAAGACGTTCCTAATCTCGACAAACAGTCCTCTCACTTCTATGACCGCGTGCCAAGCTTCAGCCTGAAACAACTGAAGCAAAACATGGAAAGGATCTTAATTGTGATGGTGGTTACCACGGTGCGCTGTTTGTTGGGCAGGTACACGCGGATGGTGCTGCTGGATCTGGAGTCAGGAATCCTCCCGTCGTCTGAGAGTCTGCGGTACGGGAAGGAATTGAGGATGCTGGGAGAGACGCAGGAATCCTCAAACACCGAGTCTCTGCAGCCGAAGCCCTGACTCAGGCTCTTCCAGCCTCCCTGAACCTTCTCCATCACAGCAGAGAGAGGATCCACGAGCTGATCTGAGTCTGAGGGAAAACAATCAGGGGCAGACACGGCTCGGCTGTTCATCCACATCAAAACTCAAGGACTGCTGGCGATAGAGGAGGCGTGAAGGAGCGCGTGCGATCAAATGGAAATGCTAAGAATGTGTCACGTTTAAATCTGACCTAAAGATTGGAAGAGCTGCGCAGCCCTCGCTCAACTCTCCTGAACTCCTTCAGCTCCGTCTGCAGGAACCTGTCGAGCAGGTCTGAGCAGAAGTCTAGAACCTCCACCAAACTCTGTAACCAAGCTTTTCAGTTCCTGCAGCAGAAGAAGCTGCTGCTGGTAATTCCTCTGTCGGATCATAGCATCGACGAGAAGCACGACTGCGTCTGAAATCGGTGCACGCCCGCACAGAAAATTACAGTTTGAATCATCACTGTGCGCTTGAATTTTAATGTTACATTTAAATGTTGTCAGACGCATAGAGGTTCAACATAAACGAATGTTTTCCAGCCCTGTGCCGAGGTGGACGTGGTTGTGCAGGGGACGCAGGTTCGATTCCCGAACCAAATGTCATTTTCTAATCCTCCCTCCCTCCTTCCACATCCCTTCTTATCAAACTATATAGAAAAAGTACCAGTTAATAACGCTATTTTTGCTATTTCTTTAAGCTTTTAGCTTCTAAAAGCAGCGTTTTCATGGGGATTTTAATTGTCAAGCTCTGAGAGTAAGAGAATATTTTCATGAGCGGATATTAGATTGGTTGTGCTGTACCTCTCTAATTTGCCAAATAACGTAAAAGTATTTTTAAAAATAAACGTGATAAAATGCTCCCAGTTTACTGTAAACTGTAAAGTAAACCATCGGTCACGAGCCGGTCACCGCGTGAAAGACAAGAACGTTACCTGAGCAGAACTATTTTCAGACGCTGCGCTCTGTTTAGTGAAGTCTTGCTGCACTTCTACATAGACGTAAACAGGAAAGATCACTGTAGCACATCACACATCGAGTGAGTGGGACGGGTTTAGACTGATGGTTTAACCTGAATCTCAGCAGACGCCTCAGAGGTGGAACTGTGACACTTCAACAGTTAATGAATCAGACACTAAAAATAGCCTTTTGCCAACTTTTCTGCAAACAACTAGTTCATCTGTGATGTCATCGCTAGAAAACAGATGCCATTCCTGCAAAGACTTGGCATCTGATATAAACATGCTTCAAACCTCCAGAACAAAGAGGAGGGTTATTAATATTTCATGTTGCCAAGTGCTCAAAGCATATTATATATCACCCAGTGACATTTCGTTCGTTTGCCTCTTTCAAAAAAACAATTCCACCACACAAACCATATGCAAAACAGCCCCGGGGACACAGAACAGAACATTTCACCATTACACACTCGTTTATGAAAAACCCCCCGAGTTTAATTACAAAAACAATCTACATTTATGTTCATTATTTCAGTCAAATCCGTTTATTTATATATATGCTACACTTGTCGTGTCATGTGACATCATGTGTGTGTGTGTGTGTGTATATATAAATATAAATATACGACAAGTGTAGCATTTTAAAACCACGACTATTCTCAAAAATACATGTTGGTTTGCTTTTACTATATTTATTTTCTTTTATTAACTCGAAACACCTCATCACTGGATATAGCTTTACATGCAACAATAACACACAACTGTCGTCTGATTATAAAGACAAACATCGAATATTCCAGGCAAAAATATACTTCTGGGGATATAACACAGCTTTATTTTACGCTTTGTCGTCATGTGAATTCTTTAACCCGTTACAGTTGAAACCAACAAACTAAACACCCCAACAAACATCTGTCGAACAACCTTGACATTCTCAGCGACGAAAGAAAGAATAAATGTGATAAAAACTCTACATTTAAACGCACTTTCTGCCTCGAGCTTTACTCACCAGAGAAAGTTGTTGGGTTGTTGATCCGCCATGTTTATCGCTACAGAGGGAAGTGTGACGCACGCGTGACGTCATCAGTTACGTCGCGGATAGCTAGTTTTGATAGTTTTCGTTTATTGTGCTATAGAAATGTTATTTTATCTGAAGTATGTTATCTATTCTCTTTGGAATTACGGAATAGTATTGATTGTATTATAACTTTTTGACATTAGTCAATAATATTACTAGCAATATAAAATTATAACACCAGCTTCTTAACCCCAGAAATTATGCATCTTTTCCGTTCTTCAAACATTAATAGCATGTTGTTTCGTTTTTTTATGTGGGTTATCTGTTTTCTTAACAAGTATTTAAAAAAAACTATTATAATAGTTTTCCCTACAATGAACTCATACTTTCAGATTCATACTTTATGTAGACTACCTTTTATTTTATCGTTTCAAAGTAAGTCATCACAGATAAAATATTTACATACTATTTAAATCCAGCACTGTATTTCATTTACTTCAAATTTCAATTGCACCATTATTACAGAAATAAACTATGTAAATGTCCTAGTGGTGGACAATAAAAAGCTGAAACACTGAACACTACCTGAGGCATCAGAGCTGGTGTTTTCCGTGGCTTTATATGTTTTCCATGGCTTGAATCTGTTCCGCACAAGCTCTGAAAACTCACTAGTTAGTCACTTGTGCAAACTGATTGGAAGAAAGACAGTTGAAAGGCAAAAGCGTTCATAAATGACAATGATTTATCTTCCAAAGATGGAAAGTCAATGGATTACACCATTCCTCAAATATCTGCAGCATTTAACTCTTCAGTTGTAGAAGCCTTCACCTGACTCCTTTTTACAATCCATTCAAAATGAGTAAGTGGTGGCTCTGCTGAGGAACATTCCTCACCTCAATCACAGAGAGGAACCGAAACACTTCCATCTTCCAATCTCCTCATGTCTAACCACAGGAGCATGTCCTCGGTGCATTCAGAAAGGCCAGATTACACATCAATCATTCAAAAGTTGATCCACACATCACCTCTGCTCTCAAACTTATGCGCAGAGGTTGAACCCTAAAGTGAGGTTTAGCCTGAAGTGAGGTTTAGTCCCAAAGCTTCTTGAATGGACTCCTCTCTGGAAGAGAAGAGGGAGAGGAACTGGTTTAAGGTCTTCCTGAGAGGGGAAATCAACTGTAAATGAAAGCTACGGTAATGTTCACTCACTATCACCCTCGGCTCACTCTCCATGGTTACATCTAGAAACCAACGTGTCATAAGAAACCGAAGCTGAGACATATTTGTATCATCATTGTACACATTTAAATCCAGTAAATCCAAAGGGTTTTTCATCAGTGTGGTGCAAAAGGCCCGACGTGGCTGATTGAGGCATTTAAAATTAAAATGAATATCTTCATACAAAATATTTCGCTAATTTCATTGTGAAACCCACATTTGAATTAGCATTGAAATTGTTAATTTAACTGCACATGCAGATGTGAATCCACCTTAAGAGCAGCGATGACACAGCTCTGAGAGAAGATCGATCGATTGTGAGAGATGAGAAGAGGTTTCAGCTCTGAAAGTCAACTCTCTCTCTCTCTCTCTCTCTCTCTCTCTCTCTCTCCACACACCCCTCTCTTTCTCTCCCTCTCCCTGCCACCCTCCCATTAATTTGAAAAAATGCTGTTTTTCTTGAGAGAAATGTACAGTGTTTGGTCATTATAATTATAACACAGTTATCACATAGGCAAAGTTAAGCCGGTGTTAAATCTCCAGCACACATTGGGCGAGAGGCGGGGGTACATCCTGGACAGGTCACCAGTCCATCGCAGGCACCAGAGGCAGTACAGTTTATTATCTCAAGCCTTTAAAAACTTAACAAAATAATACTATTATTTGTACATGAGGGCGGCATGGTGGTGCAGTGGGTAGCACTGTGGCCTTCCAGTCAGAAGGCTGTTGCTTCGAGGAACCTTTCTGGAAGTTTGTACATTCTCCCTGTGCTTGCGTGGGTTTATTCTGGGTATTTCTAAATAATCTAAATTCCTTTTAGGTGTGAATGTTGCCCTGCAATGGATGGGGCCGTATCCAGGGTGTACCCTTGCCTCTCGGCCAATGTGCGCTGAAGATAGACACTGGCAGACCCCCGTGACCCCAAAAGGGAATAAACAGGTTTGGAAAATGAATGATTTCTACATGAAAGAAAAACTCTCCTCATTAACAAATTTAAAGGCAATAAATGGCAACTTCTAAATACATTGTTTATTGAGTTCAGTAAATCATTCAGTTTGGTAGTTTGGGCTTTATAAGGGCAGGGTGAGGAGATTTTATAGAAACTATGTATGTGTATGTATTTCTTCTTTTGTGTGTTGTGTGGTGTGACGTTTTTTTTGTTTGTTTTACCGGTGGTTTTACATTGATGTTTTTTTATTGATGCGGAATAGGTAAAGCAGTTTGGGCTGCCTTTACTGCTGGAAATGTGGTCTATAAATACAGATTTTTTTTGTTCACGTTTATTTTACTCGTCATATTGTCTGTCTGTCGTTAATATAATACATTTGTTCGTTTACAAGGGTGATACATCAGCGTTTGTTAGCGAGCGCGTGGCCGCAGTGACGGCACCGTGTGCAGATTTCTGGTGGGCGGGGCCTAAGCTGCGTGTCGTGTGCAAACCGCGTGTGGCGCAGCGCGGAGACGAGGAACTGAAAATAAACAGCAGCCATTCACGTCCCCCGAGGTGAGTGTCCAAAACGGACGTAAATACATTTACTCGATTGAAATGGTGCGGCGAGACCCTCGTCATTTTGCGGATGGTTTCCGCCACCATGTTAAGCCTGCTCGGGGCTTTAAAGTGAGTGTTTGTTGTTTAACGTGAGCAGAAATTAGATGTGTTTTTCTGACGGCGCACTTTGGCCTACTGCGACAGGCTGAGAGCGGGAAACTCGCGCCATTGAACTGTGGCGTTTTGAGTGAATTTATCAAATCAGATAAAATTTAGTTTTAGATGTAATTTTCAGGCACTTCCACAGCAGGAACGCGAGAGTAAATGATATTCAAGGCTTAAACCTGCCCTTAGGGACTCTATTTTGTATGACTCTGTTTACACATCCTGCAGTGGTTCGTTGCCTTCAACGTGTTCTTCTTTTAAAGCTGAAGAATTAATTTATTCGCTTTAATTGCGACCCCGTGCTGTCAGTGTTTACACTGTTGACCAAATAATACACACGTTTCAATATCAGCAATAGCAACGTCCGATTTAATTGATTCTAGTTTTGAAGCGAATCAAACGAATCGGTTCAGTGATTCAAAAAGCGTGTTTACAGATGTTAGATTATTATAATTGATGTTAAACGACAACTCATGTACTTGCAAAAGGTGAAATTTATTAACTATTTTAGTTCATTTTGCAGAAATGCAACATTACCTTTAACCCGAAAAGCTGTTTTGCATGTGTCAAAGTACAAGAATGATTTGTTTTGGATCAACCTGGAAGTGATTGAAACTGCAGTTAAACGAACAGAGGCTGGTCCTGAAAGAGAGCAAAAGCAAACATTTCAGCTAAGAAATGTTTTTCTAATGGCAAATGTTTTGTTAATAAATGTAAGTTCTCATGAGAGAAAAAATGCTTAGAATCCAGCTGCAATCTAACCCTGCAACTTAACCCTAACCCTGATTAATATAGCTATGTGCAGAGCACAGGAAGTGACATCAGTGTCAATGGAATTTCAATGAAGATTGTTCATTTAATTTTCTTTGTCCAATCCCCTCTACGCAGATTGGCGTGAGGGACATAGTTTGATGTCTGAAGCGTCGTGAAGCTGACTGCTTATGGTCTCTCTCAGTCGTAGGGTGCAGACGGACGCCATGAGCAGCAGCGAGTGTTTCGGGTGTGGTCGCTCAGGTCACTGGATCAAGAACTGCCCCAATGCCGGTCGTGGCCGTGGCAAGGGTCGTGGCCGTGGCAAAGGTGAGATGCTTTAGAGATGTTTGGTGTACTTCAGGGGAGAGAGGGTCTATCGCGGAGGTGCTACCGGTCGATCGCGGCGTGAAATTGAAACAATATCAGCCGATCCTCTATCCCGTCACAGTTCAGTTATGTTAGCTGCAGATTCACGGATTCGGTTTTCTCTGATCAATAGCTCGAGAGCAGAATGTTCTTAGTAAACAAATAATAGCTATTTTTAATCTGTGTTATGTAGCGGACAAACTACAAAACGTTTTTAATCAAAACAAGTTTCATTCGCAGAAACACATTACCGTCTATGAGCAACCCGCTGACATGGAATCGCTTAGGGACCGTCTGCAAATGATCAGATCCAAAATATGTTTCACCCAGAATATGCTTCATAACTTCATTCTAAATAACTCTATTACAACCAAAATCAAGCAACACGCCACTCCTCACCTGAATACTGTACTGCACCACTCAGTTTCAATAAATATTGAAATATTTATTAGAGCATCATTTTTATTCTTGATTATTTGTATCAAAGCTCAATTGCTCCCATAAAAATCACTCTATTACCATCAAATTCAGGTCACACACAACTGTTCTAATGATTCAATTCAGTGCAAGTCATCAAATTAAACTCAGGTTATTACAAAAAATGTAAATAATTAATTATTACGTGTGTTTTGTCAGTTCTCAATAAAGTTGAAAATAATTGTTTGTTGATTGATGTTTTACATTTTTGTAGCGGGTAGATCACTTTGACTCTGTCATTTTAAAAGTAGCTCGCAAGCTGAACAAGTGTGAGCACCCCTGATCTATAGTCTGGAGTAGACCACTCGATAGGATTCAGGTCTGGAAAGCTGCTCGAGGATCTTGACAGAATTACCCTGAAGCTGTCTGCTTAGGGCCATTGTCCTGCTGAACAGTCTGAAAGTGATTTTCATTCCGGGCGTGTCTGTATATTGATTGACCTTTCTCTCAACCCCGACCAGTCTCCAGTTCCTGCTGCTGAAGAACATCTCCACACACTCACACGCCAAGCTTTTCTTCTCTGGTTCAGATCTGAGGAGCGTTTTCTTGGCTGCTTGAACACTGAGCTTTTGTGAAATGAACCGTCTTATTCTTCTTCTTCTGCTAGATCTGTTCTGCTATCGCTGCGGAGAGCCTGGACATGTGGCGAGGGACTGCGAGAGGACCGAGGACGGTGAGCGAATCTCTGTTTTACTTTAAATGATCTGCTGGCGATCACATCACTGTTATCAAACATATTGATCCAGCGCTTGAGGTGATCAGCGGGGCCCTCGGGGGTGACACTCGTCGTTAAACAGAATTAAGTAAATGCTAAACTCAATCAGGAGGTTGTGGGTTCACTCCTCCAACAACAACCCCGGGGCGAGACGCATCTGAATCCCGTCTCAATGAACCGGGGCACACCAGTTGAAAGCCGAAAACAAATGTCGGATAAAGAGCCGAGCTGGTTTTGAGGATCTCTGTGTTCGCAGCGTGCTACAACTGCGGCCGAGGCGGACACATCTCCAGGGACTGCAAGGAGCCCAAGAAAGAACGGGAGCAGGTGTGCTACAACTGCGGAAAGGCCGGGCACATGGCGCGCGACTGTGATCACGCTAACGAGCAGAAGTGCTACTCCTGCGGAGGGTTCGGCCACATTCAGAAGGGCTGCGAGAAGGTCAAGTGCTACAGGTGAGAGATCCCTGAGGTCCAGATGCTTTGCCTCGTGGCCTGCGCCTCGCTTTGATCGCCGTGCGGTGCGTTCCCGCTGCATGGAAGTGTACGGTTTTGGTGGGTTTGTGAGGTGTGAACACGGTGAAGCTTTATGTAGTTGCTTCCACATAAAACAGTACATTGTTATTTATTTGTCAGTGCTCCATTACTTCAGAAACTAAATCTTCTCGCTAATAAAAGCTTCTTTATGTCTCAAAATAAAAACCTCCTGGAAGAGAGAATTCATCCTTTCACTCTGAAAGGAGCGAGGATTCCTGACTGGATGAGGTCATGGCGGGATAAATGAAACGTTCCACTTGTGTTTCCGCGAATGGAGATCTAATAATAAAATAATTTAACAACAAAACACCTTTCAGACTCAAAACTAAGATGATGATGATGATTTTCAAAAAAAGAAAACTTTCTAAATCTTCAAAAACAACACAACGGCCGTCTCCAAACATCAGTCCCATAGAGACCCCCTGCCCCCCTCCCCCACCTGCATCTACAGATACATTTGTCAGAGAAATCTCAAAGCATGTTATTTATTTATTTATTGTTTTCAGGTGTGGAGAGATCGGCCATGTCGCGGTTCAGTGCAGCAAAGCCAGCGAAGTCAACTGCTACAACTGCGGGAAATCGGGGCACGTGGCGAAAGAATGCACCATCGAGGCCACGGCCTAACGCTCCCCCGGCTCGCCCCTCCTTTGTTTGATTGATGGTTGTATTATTTTCTCTGAATCCTCTTCACTGGCCAACGGTTGGCTAGCAGAGGCTCTTCCCGGGCCAGTGAGCTCTCGACATGCAAAAGGAGGAAAGGGGTGGAAAACTTAATTTCCACTTTCTGCATTTAATACAAAAACAGTTTGTGTTTAGTTTGGTAGAGGTGTAACGTATAATGCTTTGTTCAAGAACCCCCTTTCCATGCCACTGGTGAACAGGGATGTGTGAGATGTGATGAGTGGGAAAAAAAAACGTCTGTCAGCTTGCGGACGGCCGCCTCGGTGAGTCGGTGATCAAATAAGCGATCCGGGAGCGCGGGTTCCCGCGTGATTTTGAGTTGTTGCCTCTGTGAGTGAGTTTGAGCTGGAGGACGAGTGGAAACCACACGCTCGGGTCAGTCCCGACCAAACCAGCAGCGGTGTGGAGCTTAACAATAACCAGTAATGTAAAGCTGACGACTTTAGCTAATTCTGGAAGCCTCGAGTGAAAGTTTCCAAAGTGATTCTGCGGCGGCTCAGGATCCTGCAGCCTTTGAGAAACGCTCGGAGGTGCTCCACCTGCTACGAAACTGCAGTCAATTATTACTAAAGGACAAACGATTCGGAGATGGACGAGGGTGAATGTTTTCACAGAATTCAAATGTTATTTTTGTACAATATCACGTAGACTACTCTGAAAATAACAAGAAAATAAACTCATTGCTTGTACTTGGTTTTTAAGTCAGAGGTGAATGCGACTAAAGAGTAGAAATGTACTTTTAAACTATCAATAAATCTGGAGGAGGAAGGGGTGTACAGACTGCAGCTTCTTTCTGAGTTGGCTCTTTGTTTTAGGGATCTTTTCTCCAGGAAACTGAACTGAGATCAGGAGCTCTGGTTATTTCTGCTCGTCACCATGGACGAGATCTTTATAAGCAGCTTGAACATACCATCTCCTCGACCAGGAGCTCCACGCCAGAGTGTCAGCTAAATGCAGAATTACACCTCAACTAAGCAAAGAGTAATTAATCAAAAAGATGGTAACTCGTAAACATTACCGAAATATTGCAATGAATACATTCTCATAATTAAAGTATTTGGTTTATTTCAGAATAACGTTAAAAGGTTGAAATGTTAGAAACAAAAACTGAAATAAAAATAATTTTAAAATAACAACAGTTTTAAGGGTATTTTATTCCCACCCGTAAAACAACGAGTGTTTAAAGCTGTTTTTCTTGCAACAATACGTATTTTGACCGGGTAAAATGTAATAAATCATAAGAAAAATTCATTATACCGATTATTCACTGCTATTCTCAATTCAGTAACTAGATCGGTTGATATTAATGAATTTAATAATATTTAAGAACTAAAGCACTCGATATTTATTTGCATCCAGTAGATGGCGCAAGATACATTTTGAATCCCGCAATACAGTTTTTACCTAAAATACTTTTACAATTTGTAAATCCCCATACAATGTTATGTTTAGTAGTTTTTAAAATAATCTAAATCGACGATCATAATGACTAGAATCGTTTTCTTCAATTCTCGGTGTTGTTTTGTCCGTTGGATTTTTTTTTTTATGAGAGCAGACACCGGAAGTTGACTCGCTATAATGACGTCACAATCAAGCGACCTGCTCTTTTCGTTGAGTTCACGCAGGATTGAATCTTAAACTCCAATCATGGTAAAATACACATTTTTGTTCATTTTAAACGTTATAGTGGACATTGAGTTGATTTTAGTATGGCTTGTTTATGTAACAATGACAAGAAATAACCAACATATCGCTACTCTTATCATTGTATTGTGGTTTTGAACGTTTTTTTATGAAATACACCCTTTAAACATGGTTTTGCAAAGTTAACCTGCAACAAAAGCCTTGCTGTTATTGATCTCGTGCTACTTCTAACATGATTTTGTTCCACGTGTCTTTTAAGGTATACGAAATATTATTTGGGTGCCAAACGATTTATTCAAACCTCTATATGATAGCTTTTAGAGTACAGGTACAGATATATAACCTTGTTATGCGTAAGTTATAAAAATAGATGATAGTAACTCCAAGGGTTCTGTGGATTCACATCAAATTGGAAATAAATCTAAAAATGATTTTTTTCTGCCCAATAAAAAAATCCTGACAAATGAAAGTAAACAACATAAATGCATGTTTAAGTTAAAATGATTGAAAGGAACAGGTGTAAAGAAAAGGGTTATAAGTTGCGAGAGCGTTCTATTCATTCACAAATGGCTCGAGAGCAGATGGCTCCATTCCTGATAGGAACTAAATCTTACTCTCCGAGTGGAAGACAGTTAAATTGTTCTGTTTGATTTCCAGGCTCGAAATGCAGAGAAGGCCATGTAAGTTCAGTTGCTTTATCTTTTGTGATGTAAAGCTTTATGATCTGGAGCATCTTTGACGAGTGCCTCTGCTTTGATTGTGCAGGACGGCGCTCGCCAGGTTTCGACAGGCGCAGCTCGAGGAGGGGAAGATCAAGGTTAGCGCCCACCTCATCACGACCGTAATCAGCTTCCTTTCTCTTCGCTTCTTTCATCATGTGATGTGTTTCCGCAGGAGAGAAGACCGTATCTGGCTTCGGAGTGCAGCGAGTTACCCAAAGCGGAGAAGTGGAGGAGACAGGTCAGCGATGGTCTGCGTTTGTTGTCAAGGTTACCCCGCTGTTGGGAGGGAGAGCATTTATTTATTTTCTTCTTTAGGTTCGAATCCATGAGCCCTGAATTACCCAGGGGCTGCTACAGTTACGCTATAAAAAGAACTTTTCACAGATTTTCTGACGCTCAGAAATCTATAATATATTCAGAGTGGGGTTTATTTGTTTTTTCTGTACTTATCAAAATATGTTGAATGTATTGACTAGAAATAATAATTGTTTTGCCACCACTATCTGAAAAAATACATATTTATTAAGCAATTTACAATAATGCCAATATAGAAATTTCAATATAATTTATAGGAATTAAAATAATGCTTTCACTATATTTATTTGAAATTGTGTGCGTTATATATTTATTTCAAAGGAATGTATTTGTTTAAACAATTGTAAAGATTTTTTTTTTATGGAAAATTGATATAAGTTTGTGTTTTTGAAAAGTAATATGTTTATAATGATATCTGTAATTGACCGTTTGAATGATCGTAATAATCGCTTATTCCTAAAACATAATAGTGGAATTGTTTTATTTCTCTGCTTCCAGATCATCAGCGAGGTCTCCAAGAAGGTCTCTCAGATTCAGAACGGTGAGGTGATGTGCAGTCGATGTGCTTCATGGAGATGATTAGTTCATGGTCTGAACCGAGCTCTGCTTCTGCTCCTCAGCCGGTTTGGGCGAGTTCAAGATCCGGGATCTGAACGATGAGATTAATAAACTGCTCCGGGAGAAAAGACACTGGGAGGTGCGCATCAAGGAGCTCGGAGGGGCCGACTACAGGGTGAGCAGCTCTTCGAGGCGGACGATTAAAACGAAGCGTGTTGGTGTCGTTCATGCTCTTGTGTGTGACAGAGATTCGGGCCGAGGATGCTGGACCACGAGGGTAAAGAGGTGCCAGGAAACAGAGGTTACAAGTATTTCGGTGCAGCTAAAGATCTGCCTGGAGTCCGGGAGCTGTTTGAGGCCGAGCGTGAGTTCTCCTCGCTAAACTCTGATATTCAGATCGGTCTCAGACTAAACTCGGATCAGTTTCAGATTATTTCTTGGTTCATTTCCATCACAGCTCAATGTAAGAAATGGTGTTCTGTTTATTTCACTGGTGTGTTTTCTCGATGTCAGCTGTTCCGCTGCCGAGAAAAACCCGAGCGGAGCTGATGAAGGACATCGATGCTGATTACTACGGCTACAGAGATGAAGATGATGGAGTTTTACTGCCTCTGGAGCAGGAATACGAGAAGAAAGGTAGAGCCACTTCCTGTTCGCCAGAGCGAGTAATGGTGTACCGTCCAGAGCTGAACCGAAGCGCCCGGGGCGGAACAAAGGGCTCTTTATGTGAATGTAATCGAATTCCCCGTCCCGTGACGAGCAGCAGCAGCAGGAGATCTGAGCGAACCCATCTGCAGCGGTTTAGCTCGGCTGCAGCCACGTTTAGAGGGAAAGCTGTGTCTCGTGCATGAGGGTGGATGCTGGGGGGGGCTCAGGAGGCTGATGGGACTCATATGAAGCGTAACGCTGCACCTGACTCGAAATGAAGCTCACGCTGGAGTCACACGACCCAATGAAGATAATGGAGTTAGCTTCTGAAGCCAGGAGGAACCGTTTAGCCGTTCATGAAACACACCCGACAGTAATTACGGTCCCGTGGAGCTGCGGAGGCCCTCGAGGTGCCAAAGACCAGGAGCGAAGCCCTCGGAGGGATGTGATTTCTGAGGTCATGAGAATCATCAGAGCAGGGTTTTTCCGGTTCACAGCTTTCCTCAGTGAAGGGCAAGGATGAAAACGGAATAATTAGAGTCCGGAGCTCGACCTGAACATGTTCACGAGAAGCGTTTTCCCGGGGCAGTTACTCCACCTAACACAGGACGCAGATGCTAATGCTAACGCTAACACTTCTCTGCTCCTGCAAAATAAACAGCTCTTGATTAAAGCTCATGTGTTTCTCACGCAGTGATGGCGGAGGCTATCGACAAGTGGAAGTCTGAGAAGGAGTCACGGCTGACCGCCGGAGGTGCAGTGAAGGAGACGGAGGAGGAGGAGGAGTCTATCTACACTATCAGAGATGAGGAGGTGAGGAGACCTCGAGGAAACGTTCACCCCTCACGGATCTGAGGTTAATCACTCTGGTTTCTTCCTGACCAGCGCTCCGATGATGAGGCGGGGGACGCGATGGAGGAGGATGCAGCGCCGTCGTTCTTCGCTCACGTTCCTGTACCGTCACAGAAAGAGGTTTGGTTCCCTCTCCCGTGCTAACCCTGCCCCCCCCCCCCCCACTCTCTCTGTGTGTAGTACAGTAAACAATCAGAACCAATTATTACAATTATCTCCATTGCCCTGCATTTCCTTCACCTCCAGTTTCTCATGTGTTTCAGATCGAGGAGGCGCTGGTGAGGAGGAAGAAGATGGAGCTGCTGCAGAAATATGCCAGTGAGAGTTTGATGGCCCAGAGTCAGGAGGCTAAAGCTCTGCTGGGTTTATAGAGGAGCTCCTCAGGAGCATCATGGAGGTCTCCGTCTGCTCTTCTGCTTGATCACAAAGGAACGTTACTCTAGAACATCGTTTCTTTATCGAAGAAGAAGCCAGTGTTCTCCCGATCGTCATTCGACTCTCTTCCTGTTTAAAAGTCTGCCATAAAACAAATCTGTACAAATTTTTGTAAATGTGTTTTCACTTTGCATCTCGTGGATGAATAAATAGTTGTTGTTTTTTTACAAACGCTGCTCCTGGCTGATGTGTTCTGCTCTGGTTCGTCTGGAAGCACGAGAGACGCTCGTCTCATGTGACCGTCACGCTTCCAGCATCAGAAGAACCGCTCTCGTTTCCTCCTGCGCTCCTTGTGCGGCGTGTGAGGTGAAAGGGAGCCCGAGCTGCTTTATTCACCTTTAATGTTGATGTAGTTTAATCTGCACTAGAGCATTTTATGTGGTTTCCATGTTCTGCAAAGGCAGATTTTGGTTATAAAATAACTAATGTGCTTCTCAAAATCTTTACTGAATGAGGAGTTTAAGGGTTTGGAAACACTTAGTAATTTATAAAAGGAGATCTTGTTTACATATGTTATATGTTATTCTTGGTATATGTTATAACATTGAAATTTTTTGAAAAATATTTTTTACAACATGCAAAAATGTGTAAATCTGAGCAAATTAAAAGCATTTTAACATTACGTGACAACAAATAATAATAATATTAAAATGTGCAACGAATATTAATAAATAACGTAATGAAACCGTTTTTAAGCTAGTTCCCCTCTACGTTTTAGCGTCTGACGTCACGGCAGTCTGCGGATGAGGATTGGGGGGGGGCGCATTCCCCGTTATCAACCGGCGAGCGAGAGGAAGGATGTTCGCTTCCTGACTCCGGGTTTTCGGTAGTTTCGGACCACCCCCTCGCTCCCCGCTACAAAAGCTCTATGGAGATAGCGAGCGCTGTTCAAACGGGTCACGAAGGCGGATCGCGAGGCGTCGTGTCGCAATGAGGGCCCTGAGCAGCGCGTTGCGGCGCGTTCATCGACGCGGACTCTGCAGCAGCGCCAAGGTACATCTACGTTCACCCGGGGTCACGTGATGTTTGCTCAGCCTTTGTTAGTGTTCGAGGCAAATGTGTGTTTTTAGGAAGAAACGCGCTGAATTCCTTCTGTTTATGAGCTGTTTTCAAATCCGTGATGTTTTCCGGCTCTTAAAATATGATTACTGTAAATGCATCTTGTTTTGTTGAGTTTTTCTCGAGTATAATTTACATTTTGTAAGCAGCGAAACGTTACTTCAGAGTGTCATTTCCCCCTCAAAACATTTTACTGTGGTTTTAATTGTTCTTGCTCTGTTTAATCACACACACACACACACACACACGCGCGCACACACACACACACACACACACACACACACCACAGTTTAACCGTCACATCACTGCAGTTACACTGACACACAGACAGGAATTATTGGGTTTATTTGTGGTCATTTTCATCGAGGAGCACACGGTGTACAGCTGTCAGTTATTGATCACTGACGCACAGACTGCAGCTGGAAACGCTTCCGATCACTTCCGTCCGTCCTCCGCGGTTTACGGGCTTTAAATGGTTATTAAACAGTTATTACACAGTTATTACACAGTTATTATATCTGCCGTGCCGTTTGAATGATGCCTTTTGCTCATTAACCGTTAGTGGAGGCATTTTTGAGAGGTGATTAAACCTAAAAAGGGGTGAAAAATTATACTGATTAATTCACCAAAAAAAGAAGAAAACTAACATTTTGTAAGTTTTGTTACACATCTATTATACTTATATGTGTACATTATTATACGTAATCCCTCAATGTAATATTTTTATATGGAATCTGAAATTTTATCTTTTTTTAATCAGCTTTTATGCTAAAATCACACAGTTTGTCATGCACTTGCTCGTAGATGGAAACACTGCAAGAAAAAATAATTCACTAGTTTTAGCTGTTGCATCGGAGCATGAGCTCCAGCGCAGTGAACCATGCGAGAGTCTCAGAGGAAGGAGCGCAGCTGGGTGTTCTCAGCAGATCTGGCTGTGAATAACGCTCAAACAAACCAGAAGTGTGTCCGGCTCCTGAAGCCCTTCTGTCCGCCGCGTGTTTAAGTGCTGTGTTCTGTCGATCAGTCGGAGCCGAGCTTCGGACTGCTGTTTGACATCGATGGGGTGCTGGTTCGGGGAAAGACGCCAATCCCTGCGGCGAAGAGAGCGTTCCAGAAGCTGGTGGACTCCAATGGCCAGTTCCTCATGCCCGTGGTCTTCGTCACCAACGCCGGAAACTGTTTACGGCAGAAGAAAGCTGATCAGCTCTCACACATCCTCGGTGTTCCTGTGAGGAAACAGAGCATTATTGTATCATACATTGAATAAATAAACAAATATGTGAGAGTAAAGAAGCATCTGGAGTGTTTGAAGATGCTGAAGTTGTTTTGTGGATGTGCAGATCTCTCAGGACCAGGTCATGATGTCTCACAGCCCTCTGAGGATGTTCAAGAAGTTTCATGATAAGCACGTGCTGGTGTCTGGACAGGGGCCTGTGCTGGACATCGCCAAAAAGTATCCTTCAGCATCTCCTGCACCGCTTGTGCTTCACTGATTGTGGAGTAGATGTGGAAGTGGGTGATATTTTCTAATGAGTGATGAGTTTAGAGCAGAGAGATGTTTCTAGGGGGCCAAGCACAGAGCCCTGGGGCACGCCTCGCTTCGTTTCTACTCGAGATGGTGTTCCATGTTTCATTAATTACCGTTTCCACGTGATGGGGTTTTCCTCGTGCATTTATGCTTCTGTCTCGCTCTGTGTGTGTTCCCCCTCGCCTTGTATTTCTAGCCGTTTCCCGGATGTTTCGCGGAGTCGTGAGCCGTTCCAAAACATTTGCTTTAACATCTTTCAAAATGTGGCTTCCCTGGGGTCAAACCGGGAAGCTTTATATAAACCCAATAAAGGCTTGAGCGGTATTTGGATGTGAATTGCTTCTCCGGGAAAGATTATGGGGATTTCTTGCCGCTCCTCTGTGATGTCATCGATCTCACCATAATCTTAGAACGTTCACCAGAGCGCTGTGCGGAATGGGATTATCGTAATCTCCTGCTTGTGTTTGTGGTAAACTGTGATAATCACTTTTAGATTGACTCCAAAATCTTCTTTTTGCTCTGTAATATTGCTTTCACAGAGTTCAGGAGCTTTAGCAAGTGGAAATCTCGGTAAAATAATAGAAATCTGAAGCTTAGAAACACCTGCAGGTTTAGAAAGAACTGCACAAACATCAAAGAGAAGGTTCTCGCGTAAAGAACCGTGAAAGGAGAACTGCAGCTCGGTTCAGATGACTCTTTAACCGCGACGCAGTGTGGGCTTCACAAACGTGGTGAGCATCGACATGCTGCGCGAGTCCTTCCCTCTGCTGGACATGGTGGATCACAACCGACGGCCCAAACTACCGGTGAGCGAACCTCGCAGCACACTCACCGTTACGTGCGTTTGCTTGAGGACCTGCTGGTGTCTCCATTAATAGCCTTTAGATACACACCAGCATCTCAAACTGTTCCGTTTGGAAGATTCATGCCGAACAGTGTGGGCAGGTGAAAGTGCAGCCAGTGCCAAAAAATGTACCAGACCTGCTTTAGGAGCAGCTTTATGGAGCTTTTCCACAGAAACACCACAAGGTTTTCTCTGAAACATCAGAAAGACTTGAAAGCAAACGAATCCTGGTTTAGGTTTTTAGAGTCTCAAAGGTCTTTTATTTTGTAAACAGTTGTTTTTATTTGCAGGGGTGGGGTTCATTGTAGACGTGATTGGTTCATACCGTATAGCGGTTTACAGCGTCTGACCAATGAGAGATGTGGATGTAATCCCTGTGGGTGGGGCTAGCAGGGTTTTCTACCTTTAGCTGATTGTTGGAAATCTTCTTTGAGCTCAGATGATGTGAGATGTTTGATACGAGAGGAACCTGAGACGTTTCTTGTTGTTGTTGTTTCAGTCGTCTCCTGTGGCGAATCTGCCTCGAGTCGAAGGTGAGTGTCCTCCTGATGTGTCACATTGTTCTCCTCCTTCAGTTTCCTCTCTTCTTTCTGAAGTCATCACCTCCAGAGACACTTTTACACGAGCTTCACTGGAGAGAAAAGAACTTCTAAGAGATGATTTTACAGAAAAGCTCAAGACTGGAGCCGCAGACTTCCCAGCCGCGGGAACCAAACATGGTTTGGTGGACCCGCTCGTGCTCATGATCTCCTTCTGTGTCCTCCAGCTGTGGTGCTGTTCGGGGAGCCCATCCGGTGGGAAACTAACCTTCAGCTCATCACCGATGTGCTTCTCACCAAAGGAAACCTGAGCAGCCCGTACGAGTCGGCACACGCCCAGCAGCTTCCTGTCCTGGCATGCAACATGGACCTGATGTGGATGGCCGAGGCGCACTCGCCCAGGTGAACCTCCTGAATGATTCTGAGGCGAGGAACTGTCCTCGAGCAGGTCATGAGAGATGCTCCATGCGCAGGTTTGGTCACGGCACGTTCATGGTGTGTCTGGAGAGCATCTATAAGAAGATCACCGGCAAAGAGCTGAAGTACGAGGCTCTGATGGGGAAGCCGAGCGAGCTCACGTACCATTTTGCCGAGTTCCTGATCCGAGAGCAGGCCCTGGAGAGAGGCTGGAGAGAGCCAATCAGATCGCTGTACGCCGTCGGGTGAGTCACGTGCCGCTTCCTCACGAGGAGAGTCCGCCGCGCTCACACGTTCTTCCTGTTTTTAGGGATAACCTGATGACCGATATCTACGGTGCCAACCTCTACAACCGCTACCTCGAGGAGCGCATGTCCCGGTCCTCCACCAAAGCCCTGGCAAACCTGGTGAGGGGCTCTGGAGCCGCCTCCAGCGTTCCCCAGGAGCTGGACGCGGAGAGCGGCTGGGAAACCGAGCTGGCTTCGCCCTCCGCCACCTCCTGCAAGTCCATTCTGGTCTGCACCGGGGTCTTCAACCCCCATCTGGAGCTGCCGCGCGACGCCAGCCAGTGCATCAAAGAGACCGTCTTCCACGGGCACCGCGACTTCCGCTTCGACCCCGCTCTCGTGGAGCCGGAGAGGATCGTGGAGGACGTGGACGCCGCCGTGGAGCTCATCTTTCAGATGGAGAAGTTTGGGAGCGCGGTGTAGCTGCGCTGGGCTTGAACTAAAAATGGAAATCTGTCACGGTTTGCTCTCGCTCCGCAGAAACGCTGTGTGAAAGATCCGGAGAATATTTACGATTCTTGCTGAACCTTCATGTCAGATTCAAATGAAAAAAAAAAAAAAGATTTTAATCGAGTTAAAAAACTAAAGATCCTTTCTTTTTTATTTTCATTCTTTTTACTTTTGCAAAGAGTCCCCGGCTCCAGGTTTTCAGCACTGTTCCAGGTGTTACGCAGCGGGGGCGCTAACAAACACCTCTGTGTTTTATTGTTTATGGAGATTTTTAAAATGGTAATATTAACATAATTAAAAGATGTTTCACAGACATAAAGAGCTCATTAATCCTCCTGATGAGGTTGTGTCTGGAGGATCTCAAACTTCGCTCTCGTTCAGCCCTGGCCTTCTTCCTCCGGGTCCTGGTCAGAGAATTCTCGCTTTCATCTTAAGATTTGTGATTTATTTTTCTCTCTGAATTCTGAGGTTGAAGAGTTTATTTTCTGAAGTAAAAATAACGGTTAATCTCCAGATAACCCTTTGATTGGAGGGAGAGAAATTGAAGGCAGATTTATCATTTTTGAGCCGAAAGCATCCAGTTCATGTTAGCATGCCGAGAACCCCCCAGAAACCTTCGTCTGAGCCGCATGGTTTCACTTCTGCGTAGAGCTTGTCCTGAAGTGAATATTACGATTCAGTTTGAGTAGATTTTGTACCAAAGCGAACAGTTCCACCAGAAGGGAGCAGCTCCGGAACAGAAGCTCCGTGCGGCTTTGGAACAGCTCAGAGTCCGAAGAGAAACAACTGTGGGTTTTATTTCTGGCTCAAGGGCTGTACGTGTCGTGTTCAGTGTTTTTATCTACTCCTCAGTGTTTTATTTTCTCTGCGGCGATCGTATAGCCGTAACGCACCGGTAAAAACTTGTGCCAAGTGTAACTCGATCCTCCGACAGAAACAGAAACAAACGCTGCAGTTATCCCTCACCGATGCAGCTGCAGGTGGCGCTATGGGTCTGTTTTTAATCTCCTGGAGAAAGTGTTGAAGAAATGCTTGCTGAAGCACAGTTAGCATTAGCTTAGCATAGATCACTGAATTCAATCAGACCAGTAGCATGTAATATTGTCAGCGTTTCTATGCTAAATTTACATTTTTGAGTTTTTAGGCGGATATTGTTACAACTGAAACTCCAGATGAAGAATCAAGCAGCTTTGCTCTGAGAATCCAATGATCTATGCTAAGCTAATGCTAACAGTGTCATCAGCAAATCAGGAGAACGACTAAAAAGATTCAGAACTGGTAAAACACCTCTGGAAATGATGGAGAAAGTGGAGTGAGACGAGCCTTTTTCCCTCAGATTACATTTCATCTGTTTAAACGTAATTCCGCGTAGATGTCGCTTTATTTTCCTGTAGACTATTGTCTCGATGTAGTTGATGGGAGCGAGGAGCGTGGTGTTTACATAAACCGAGGAAAAGGCGAACTCCTGATGAGAAATCGTGAACCTAGCACGGGTTTGACTCGATACTCTCACACGGATGTCATGTTTGAGCTGAGCTCCACCGCTGCGGTGTTGTTACGGTTGTGGCCGTCCGTCTCGTCGTGAGTTGTTTACGTTGTGTTGGGTTACTGTGACACTGTAACGTTACTCTTAACACTTGCACTGAGACAAACCGTAGAAAATAAAAGCCATTTTCTTTGTCGTTGTGTCCGTTTTATTGTCAAGCTTGTGTTGTGGTTCTTCATGCCCCGGTTCAGTGGATTGCTGACTCCTCTCCAGGAACTATGACGAGTCAAAGGTGGGTTGTGACAAGCACGGGCAGAGGATTAAATGTTAAAAACGCTTGCCATAGGCCGGCTCCCAACAAACAGCTTTTAAACGTTTTTAATCCGGCATTTCATGAATAAATACAGAGCTGATTTCACTGATGTGCTTTAATGATCACGTAAAATATCAATTTAACAATAATTAACTGCCTCGCGGTAGAGGCACTGATCCTCAAACCTCACACCAATAATTGATCATTAAAATAAAACTCTGATTACAAGATCTCCCATCATTCAATAGAAAAGCTCCAGTAAAGATTTATGAAACCAAAACTGATAAATAGAAACTCGACCCGCTGCTAAAGACTGGCTCCAGATTCTTGATCAGTAGTGACCGGATCGAGGTGCTGTAGTGTTTTATCGAAGAACAGTCTGCGTTTCTAAGGGAAAATATACTCTTAGTGGTTTTTGTTTTGGCACTTTCTTCTGTTCAGTACAGACGCTTTTATTCTTGGGGTTCGGTTGCATTAGTGGGCGGCGGCTCGCTTCTGCAGCAGGTTCCTCTGGGATTTGCATCACAAGTTATTTCCATTAACTGCATTTCTATGAGAACCAGGCTCCTGCATGAAACCGAGGAAGCGTGAGGAATAACGGCACGAGGAGAAACACAAGGAGCAGGAGGAATGTTCCTGGAGGCAGATATTGATGCTGTGATACGGTTTCTCTTGCGCGGATCCTGATCGCAGAGTCCTGAAGGTGTGGCCATAACACCTGGAAGTCAATGTGAATTTCTCACACCAGGGGGCGGTGTGAGCTGTGGGTTAATGAGCTGCCTCATGAACCTGTTTGTCGTAGTAAATGTATCAGTAAATAAAGCGTGTTCTTTTAGAAAAGTGGGACGAGAGAAACCATCGAGAGAGCTGTTGCTCCTCGCTCGTCTCCATGACGATTACGTGTGACATTCTCAGTTGTTCCTTTTTCTCATCTGCTTTGATTATTGTGGCGAGAGAGTTCAAGTCTCCTCACAGGCTGAGACCGAGGGAGCTCTTGAGGTCGATAGCACTGTTCCCGACACAGCGCATCAACCTTGTTAGAACAGTTATCCCCGGTAAAGTGAGTTTCGGATCACTTCCCCAATTATTCAGGAAGTGGAGAGGCATCATCCGCAGTACTGCAGTCTATGGTCGAACCGAGAGCGTTTCAGGAGCCCTCTCTGCTCAACATCTACAGAAGCTGATTTCAGAAGTGTTCGTCCTCCGGAGGATCCGGGCGGAGCCCCTCAGCATCCGCAGGACCGCTCCGCACTCAGCTCTTTGCTGCTGAGCTTGAACCCGTCGCTGGCCGTGTCCGTGATCATGGGACCTCCGTGGCGCAGAATCAGCTCCTCCGTCATTTTAGTAAACGCTTCCTCTACGTTCCTGGAATCTTTGGCCGAGGTCTCGATGGCGCTGATGAACTCGAGCTGACGAGCGACGGTCTGAGCATCCTCGGATGCCACCTCTCGCCGGTCGCTCAGGTCAGATTTGTTTCCTGAGGGAAAGAGCACAGTTATTGCACTGGTAGCGACGGTAAGCACCAAGTCGTTATCTACCGACCGATGAGCAGAGGAACGATACTGGAGCCGCCGTACTTTCTGACATCCTCCATCCAGTGCGGCACAGACAGGAAGCTGGCTCTTTTGGTGATGTCATAGGTGACGATGGCACCATTGGCGCTGCGGTAGTAGCTCTGGGTGATGGTCCGGAAGCGCTCCTGCCCAGCCGTGTCCCAGATCTGCAGCTGCAAACATTTAAAATAAACAAAAGTTACTGAAACAAACACCATGATGCTGTTTCCGTTACTCCACAAAGATCAGGAGCATGGGGGCTAATGCTAGCTTTAGCATGTCTATCTGGGCTCTCACAGATTTTCTGAACTTGAGGAGGTTCTGCTCATATTTGAACCCAAGTTAAAATGGAAACCAGCACCTGACTAATCTTCTCAACCTCTGGACACAGCTTTCACTGTAGATTATCTGTGAATGCATCAAAACTATGAATAAATTAAGTCATTATATCAGCTGTGAATAGTGCCCCAGTGATGTCTGCTCAGCGGCTCCGCTCAGACAAAGAGAAGAGCTGACAGCAGCGGAGTCAGTCGCTCTGGGGGCCACAACGAGGAGCCAATACAAACTCCCCACAGACGCTTTCATCCCAGCGAGAAACCGAGCGGCACTGAAGCTGCAGTTCACTCACTGACCACTAGAGGCTGGTGGAGCGGACTCAACTGCTCAGCTGAAGAAACAGGTTTAGATTAACATTTAAATAAATCCTGCGACATTTAGTTTAAAAGTTCAATTGTTTATATCTGTTTAATTTTTCAGAAACAAGATAAAAATAAACTAAAACACACGTGCACTTTAATCTAGTTCATATTTATTCCACAAATACTACATTTATATAGAATTTTTTTATTTGTACATTTCTATAATTGTAATAAACAATAAATTATTCCATTAATTAGAATCTAAAGGCAAAGGCTTTGAGTTCTGTTTGCGCAATAATTTATTAATATTTAACGACAGAAAAACAACGGGCAATTTTATTTAAATCAATAAACATTGTTATTTTTAATAATAGACCTGTTATTTTTATTTTCCTGTCGCTTTGCTGTTAATAGAGGCTAGAAAAACAGAAAAAATATCAATTTGGTAAACTGACGGGATGATTGACAGCTTGTAACCAAGCAACCGAGCGACGGTTGAGGCGGAAGTGGTGTGTCCCAGAAAGAGCTCTTTACTGCTGGACTTTTATAAATATCTACTTTGCCTCAACAAAAACAGTTCTTACTTCTAGACGAGGGTGAGAGATAAGGGAATTGTTCTGGCGAGAAACTGAGGAACACGTCAAATTTAGCTCACTCAAAAAATTATATTTTTTACATTTCTAAGTTTACATTTTTTTCTAAAAGACAAAACTTGAAAAACTGACGCAAAAAGTAAGTTAATTTCGCTAACACGTTAGGCATGCATCATGGGAAGTCCCCAAAATTTAGGAACTGATTTTTTGGTTGGTAATCATATTTGTTCAAAATAGAGACACCCTCCTTGACAGAACCTTTAATAAACAGATGATTCAAAAGTAAGATTTACGGTGATTCTAACCTTAACCCTTTTGCCCTGAATCTCCAGCGTCTTCATGGTAAAATCCACGCCGATCGTGCTTCCTTGTTTTTCGGCGAAAATCCCGGTTTTAAACCTCTGAACCACACACGTTTTACCCACACCAACATCTCCGACTAGCACGATTTTAAAGACTAAATCGTAGCAGTCATCGGAGTCCAGCAGCGACATGTTTTTGCCTTTCTGCGAGTTTCACCTCTGAACTGAAGCTTATGGAGCTGGACACGGGGCAGAGTGACGTGGAGACACCTGCAGGCTCACCAACGCGGAAGAAATGGCATCAACAACACAGTTTGGAGTCTCGTGGCGCCTGTTTCACAAGTTTATCACCCTACACGATTGGGAATAATAAAATAATACATTCATCCATTCATGCCTGAAATAAACTGATAATTTGCGGTCGAAAAGGTTTGCGCGCTTTTCCAACTGTCGGCTAGAAGTCGTTGGGTCTATGACGTCACTGCCGTTTCTGCCAATTGGGGACTTTGGAGTTGCGCACTTTGTGTTGATAATGTTCTCGCCAAAATAAAGCATTAATTATTTATAAATCGCAATTGATCACGATCCGGACAGGGACTTTTTAAACCTTGCATCTTTTCAGGCTCGCATATTGGCATTCCTTTATAAATAATTCTCAGATTTATTATATTTTACTATATACCTTTCAGTAACACCCCTTTCCTTTCTCAACTAGTAACATACAAAAAACATTTGACATCTTCTCAGGTATATTTTCCTGATTTGTTCGGTTTGTTTGATACTTTAATTCGCTTTTTTATTCATCAAGTTTCCACAATATTTTCCTTTACAATTTATCAGCGTGTAATTATGTTTTACTCTAATGTTTTCATGTTCTTTTTTCGACGGCACTGTCCAAAGTTTTACGCGACGCGTCACGCGTGACGCCTTTGACGTAGGGCGGAAGTGACGAAAGACGCGCTGAAAGTTTAAATTTGCTTCGGTTGACGGTGAAAGAACGACGTGATATCAGACTTGGTTAGTGGATAAAAGTTAAACGTGCATTAATACATTTATTTGTAAATGGCAGAAAAAAACGTGAGACACGATGGTAATTTAAAATGTTTGCCTTTTCGATGAATTTTAAAGCTCATTTTGACTTCCGCTTGCTTCCGATGCGGTGGCTGCGCTACCGTTTATCTGACTTTATGTTATAACATCAAATATAGCCGTGTGAAAACAATTAAACGTATTTTTAATCTTTTCATTTTCTATCAAGAACCAGCAGCCATGACGGACAACACCTATCCGGTTTACAAGGTGGACGTTATTGTGCAGTTTTTCCGAACTGAGGTGTTTTTGGGACAAGACGCGAAGCATTTCACCAGAGCTGACATCGTGCCCAACCCCAAGGCAATGGGAATTATTCTTTATATTTCTTTTACTTCTCAATTACACGTGGGATGACGTAGTAGAGCAGGGTGCAAAACGTTTTCTTTGTGCATCGTGAGCTCTTTTTTGCCTCAAGCTGACTAACATAACTGTTGAATTCACCCATTATTTGTCTTAATTTCGTTTTTTGTTCTGCAAGCTTTTACTCATTTGCACTATTTTCGGGTCTCTTCAGTAAATGTCATTCTGCAGAGTTCTAAATCCATTGATGTCTTGCTGAAAGGTCTAAGTGCCTCTCGTCCATTCCTGCATTCATCTGTTTCTCAATCCGGACTAGTCTCTTGTTCCTGCTCCTGAAGAACACGGCGGATCTATTACAATATACAGAATAAAAACATGAATTCAGAAGTGTGCTGAGCGCCAGAGTTTCAAACTGAGTTTAAGGGACAAAACACTGGGTTTGAGCGAGCGAGTGATTGATTTCTAAAGGTGGGAGTCTGGCCTTTCAGCGATGTCTAGACCAGGATTTTAATGTCACAATCCATAACTTTAAGTCGACACAATCTTGTCTGACGGGCACCTACAGAGAGTTTGTACTCTGACTAAACCGGAGCTGCATCAACGTCCAGATCATAGAAACACTGTCACACTCCATCCTTTATGCTTTTAATCTGAACACAAATAATCTCTGCTTTGGTTCTCAGGCGGAAACCATCCAGAGGCTCTACATGAGGATCCTGCAGATGGTCTTTGGTCTCAGACATGAGTGTTTGTACATGGTGAGGCTTCATCACATCACATCACGCACCGCTGCATCGTATTCACCGGGGCTGTTTCACGGCTGTTTCAATGTGTTCCCCGCAGATGCCGTTTCTTGAGAACGTTCAGTACCCGAGCATCTACGAGGGCGTCGTTCCGGTCTTACACGTTTACAATCGCATGTGAGCGTCAGTGGAGGAATCTTCCATGCTTTATCCAGCATCCATTGATCGTCTTCACATGGGTTTCTTTCAGGTGCCAGCTCTTACCGCTCTGCCACATGTACGATTTCTCCCTCAGCGATCTACTCAACCCCAGTAAGACTCTCGTACTGTTTCTCTTGCTGTCGTGCCCAATTCCACCAGTTTGCATCAGTTGCAAAGTCTATCAGTGAAGTTGTAATTCGACTGATATGTTTGTAAATTTTTGACAGAGTCCAAGCGAACGATATCCATACTGAGCGCAATCCAAAACTTCCTGCACTTCAGAAAGGACCGGCTGAAGATCTCTTCGGCGCATCAGCAGAGCTTCGTGAGCTGCTTTTATTCCTGAGATTGGCAAGGTGCTCCGGATCCCTCAGGATTCACTCTGTTTTTGTTGGATCTTCAGCGAACAGATTTGGAGAGACTCCAGACATGCACTCGAGAAATAAAAGAAGCCGAGAAGAAGATCGAGAAGCTCACGTAAGAGCAAGAGGCAGTCGTGGCTTTTATAAACAATGCGTGTGAATTGTAACAGATCTTCACAAAGTGATTGTTCTTGATGAGATCATGTGGAGAGCAATGCCGTTTCCACCCTGGAAAGCGTAGCGCAGCCCTGGTCACACAGAGTCTCTGGTCGATGTCTGGTTGATGGGTTTCTTCTCCTGTGTTGCAGCACCATTCCCCCGGAGCAGCAGGTGGAGGCGAGGGAGCTGGCGGCTATTATGGCAGATCTCACAGCCACCACAAAGCAGCTTTACAACGATACGGTGAGGGAGCCTTTCTGAGGCACAACGGTGTTTAGATGGCATCTGTTGAAAATCCTCTGTGCTTTTCTTTTGTTCTTAGACTTCCATTAGTGAGAAGGTGTCTCTGTGCAAGGCTGAGATTGCGGAGATCACCCAGAAAATGGTGAGTCTGTGATGTCCGGCGTCAAGTTCTGTTTGCTTTTCTAAACCATGAGCTGGATTTGTGAACCTTGTGAAGCTGTGGGTGTAGGGTTGTGATGTTTCCAACAACTGATCAAATTGGGGCGGAGCATTGCTGGACAGTGATTGGGCAAAGACTGTTCAGAAGCAGGTATTAAAGGGAGTATTAATGCTGACCATTAGGGTGCGCTGTTGATAAATGATTATTGTTTTCGTTGGGTTTTGTCAGAAAGTCAAGTAATGTTTACATCCAGGGTACCATGGCCCTTTAAGGCCTGAAGGTGGCGCTCATCGGCTTGTGTTTGTTGGAATGACGTGTTCAGTGACTCTTGATCGAGGCTCTGGTCGGTTCTGATCGGTGTTCTCTGGAGTTTAGTTGATCATTATGTCGAGTGTCTCATCGCTGTCGTTCCTGAAGGCTCGTAGGCTGTGTGGATGGTTGCTATGGTTTCCAGAACCGTGTGAATGCGTGGGCGCGCGCTTGTGCTGCTTCTGGTCAGATTTCAGATTTTTGCTTTGATTATTTTCTTCCCAGATCAATGGCAGCCGCGCTGGAGGCATTCTCCTGGTTCTCCTGCTTCGATCCGTGCAGTAGATTCTAGCAAACGATCAGCCAGAACTTTTTCACACTTCGTGAACATAAAGAATTCTGCCGTAAACTAATGAGCGTGAAAAGGCTGTGCACATAATGCTTTATTATTTATATAGAAGCAAATAAATAAATGTAATAACTGAAAATCTGATGTTTTCTTCAGGCAAAAAAGAAAGAGGAAGTGGCCACTGAGAAGGAAGAGATTTCGAAGCTCAAGTGTCAGGTTGTAGAGTCGCCCAAGGAGCTGAAAGACGCGATGGAACGGATGAAGGAGAACCTGAAGAACATTAAGGTTTCAAAGGTGTGAGGCGCTACACTGTCCTTCAGCAAACAAACAAATCAAAGGTTTCACAATCCCGTCACGAAGCTCTGGCTCTCAGCACAATCTGTCGAACAAACCCTGGACGTTCGCTGAGGCCCTCTGCTCAAGGTTGATGAGCACTGGAGATCCATCCCGTGCGGTGCTGTAATGTCTGTGTGTGATGTCGTGAAGGGTTCTAGCGTGCGTTCTGTGCGTAACGTGATGCATTTATCTCCAGGAGCACGCTGACGAGCGGGTGGAGGAGCTGCAGATAGTGGTTCAGTGTGCCAGTCAGGTGGAGGCGGACGCCCAGCTGCTGCTCAAGCAGATGCAGGAGTTACAGAGCAGCATGTGCAAGAGCGACCAGCAACGAGAGGAGGTAACGCTTCACCTCCCCCACCCATCAGATGATTGGTCCTCATAAACGTCCTCCTCCGGATTATTCAACAACCATCTTTCAGAGTCCATCCATCTCATGGCGGTCTTCAGATCTTTCCAGCTGCGAGCATTGCAGCCGGTGGAGACACCGCTACTGGAAGTCGTTGAGTTTGTTCACAGTTCTCTACGTCTCGCAGCTATAGGTGGTGTTGAAAAGATGAGTCTTGACACCTCCTTTGATTGATCTTGAGGACCGTATCGATCCCTCCATACGCATCTCGTCACGAGAACCGTAAATAGTTTCACGGTGGTCATACAGGTTTATTTGCAGCCGGCGTTCCAGTGTCGTCCTCGAAACCTGGTTCTGCAAAGTGTCTCTGCAGACTTTAAAATCCAGCTCCTTCTCAAACAGGTCCAGACTTTGGGGGCTATGATTGAAAGCTTGGAGAAGGAGCTGAAGAGTCTGTGCAGCGACGAGGCGCAGCTGAAGAGAGCCCTCGCCTTGAAGTACGACAAACTCTCGAAACAGCAGATCCGCCGCCAGAAGAGGAAAGAGGCGAAGGAGCAGCACCTCCGGGACGTTTACGCGTAAGTCTGGATTCATCACAAGCGGCTTTTACTCAAACCACTTCCTCAATGTAACGCTCTGGTTTATCTCGCTCACCAGTCGATACGACAAAGTCCACCAGAAGCGAGAGGATTTCGTGAAGGTGATCGAAGACAAAAACTTGGCGACGAAACAGCTGAAGGAAACGACGCAGACGCTTCGAGAGCAGTGCAGCCGGCGCACGCAGAAAGCTCAGGTGCTACGTCTGTTCTGATGTAAACGCTTCTCTCACGTCACTCGCGCTGGACGAACACTCCTCGAATAAACTGCAGACGAATGTTTTATTACAACGTGTGCCTTTACCCCGGTTTAACCTAGTACTCCTGCTGCTCTCCTCATCCACCCGTCTGACTGAATCGCTCTGTATTTCCTCGATTATGCTTTTTATTGATCCCCTTCCTGTTATTAGTTGAGTTAATACTTTAACCGTTATCATCACTTTTAATGATTTTCAGCTGCTTTGAAGGGACACACCCAACAGCAGAGGGGGCGGGGCCAGCAGTGCAGTGGTGGGCACATAAACAAACCCAGGAATAGATTTCAGAGAGTAGAATAACAAACAGAAAATCAGTTTAAGAGATCGAAGCTCGACTCTTTCTCCTCCCCGTGCTGCCACTGAACTGAAAAGTAAAATGTAAGTCACATGGTCTGCGTGAGGAGCTGGTTCGTAGCAGAGGCTGAAGCTCGTGATTGGCTGATGCTGTGAGAGGCGTGTCCTGTTCTAATGTTTGGTTTGTTTTTCAGGAGCGCTACGACACTCTGCTCACTACGCTGGAGCTGTTCAACAAACGCATCGAGAGCATTTTGGAGGAGACCAATGAAGCTGCTTCAAAAATTAAATCCCACTTCTAGATTTGATGTCTATTCTCCCGTTTTACACGTTTGTCTTCTAGAGAGTCTGGTTTCTACGTTTCCTTGTTCAGATGTGTGACTGTTGTCTCTGTGAATCTGTATAAACCTGAATAAAATGGATTTCAGAATTCCGCGAGGGAATTGTTTGTGTTCTATTTGTTCACGGAACGCTTTACGCTTCGGTTGTAATCACGGATTAAATAAATACGGAACACCATATGCTTCCTGTGTCCCAATCGATCGACATGATTATTCCTCTGCTGCGTGCTGCAGACGTGACCGGAGCGAAGCCTCCAGTAATCTGGGGGAGCTTCATAAGGGGTGTATCTCTGCGGATCTGTTCCCACTGCTCCCCAGAGTCTGAAGGAGGAGCAGGGATAGCTTGGGAGCCGTGGCGTCTGCTGCTGTGGGTCCACTGTCTTTTGTAAAGTTTCCAGTGAACGACTGCAGCTGTTGAGCATGGCGTTGTAGAGCGCCACCTTCTTGTTATTGCAATGACACACACACGTGCGCGCAGTAGTGTTTTGAGGAGTGTGATCTGCCTCTGAAGGGCTCTGGATTTAACCAAGCTTTCACCGCTTCATTTACACCCCCCCCCCCCAACCACCACCACCAAAAGTTCTGACTGTGATCCTGAGCGTTTAGATCTGCTCCATCCACTCCTTCCTCCCTGCTGTGTGTCGATTCGGCAGCTTTGAACAGTTTCCTGGCTGAACTCCTCTTCCTCTTCTCTCTCATTTGCATGAATGACGCTTGTATTTCCTCCATCAGTTACAGAAACCCGAAGAGGAACCGAGGGCCTTTGTGGTGAGAGTGTCACATGCTCCTGCTGCTCTTTTGTTTTTGTTATCTCGCATCGAGGAGAATATTTGCTTCTAAACCATGGATTTCTCGAGGCAGCGGTAGCCTCCGTTAGGTTCCTCTCGGGTAAGTTCTGCTGGAAAACAGATTCCATGTATTGGACAAACATAGGACAGATGGAGGACGCCACGCAAGATGTTCAGATGTTGCTGGAGAACCAGATGCAGTTCATTTCTGGAGACAAGCCTTAAAAAGATCACTGAACAAACGTGAGTCAAATAAGTATTTGACCCCTTTTCGCCGACACGGCTCGTGGATGCCTCAGGGGTGGATGGATGTTGTCCTGCTCCTCTCAGCAGATCTTCTCCATGTCAAGATCTGGAGGTGGACTAATACGCAATGCTTCTGTGTTTTGGATTATTGTCCAACTGAAATATCCCTCCACACATTCCACTGTCCTGGCTAAGGGATGGAGCAATGTCACTATACACGCCTCCATCCATCGACTACCTCTTGGGATGAACACCTCAGAGCATGAGGTCTCCAGGGTTGATGGTGGGGATGGAGGAGGAGTTAGTGGTCACACTGAACGTGGAGAGCTGAACCACACCGCTGGATTTCAGCTCAACACTTATAGCAGTTCCCCTTTGAACCATTCAGATGTTCTTTCTGAAGTGAGGGAGTTCAGCTCCTCACCGTAAAGTTAGTTTCCAATTGTTTTCTTAGTGACTTGAGATCATTGAGGAGAGTTCTGGGCTGGTTTTTTGTTGTTTTCATGGTCACTGGAGCTCCAGACTGTGGGAGGTTGAGTCTGGAGTCAGCTGTCAGCTCTTTGTCATCAAGATACTTGTGATGGTCTTGAAGGCTCTCCAATCACTGGGATGTGCGGGGCACTGTTACGTGAGGCAGATACATACTTTTATTGTGAAAAATGACTAGGTTCTCTCCAGCTGACATCGACCTGAGTTTTTATCTGCTTTGGGAGAACTGGAGTAATGTGGTCAGAACGAGCAGATTGTGTGGGCGTATCTTTTCTTTTGTTCAAATGTGATTTCTGGATTATCCTGTTGTTGTTGCCCTGTTTAAGACGCTTAGATGAGTTTTTCTTCTAAAAATGTTTCTAATCGTTCTCAGCGGAGGCCCTTAATACGATGCTTTTCTAGAAATGAGTCATGAGCACCGAGGGGTTCCGCTCGTGCTCCTCTGGTGCTTTTGCAATATGCAAATAGCCTCTGAATCAAAGATGAGAATCTAGCTGCCTTTGAATCTATGAGGATTACTTTGTTATATTTGTGGATTCAACAGATGAGGAACTCACTTCGAGAACTTATCTCCTCCAGATACAGCCTTTTATTTTAAAGTCTTACAGTTTAATCTTGTCATCCCAGAAGCTCACTGAAAAAATCTAATAAAACTGTTTCTTTTGTTGGCAGTTAGAGAGCTCTGTCTCCCAGCATCACAAGGGCTGCGTCACCATGGCAACAAGAAAGCAGAGCTTTGTGAGAGCATGTGAGCCTCAGTGTTCAGTGTCTGCACAGCTCGAGGACGAGACGCATGCTCAGGCCCCGCTCACAACTATGTACGTCCAGAGCATCGCTGCCCCCAGCCTGCAGACGCTTCCTCTGGCGCAGCCTGGCGCTCTGCAGGATGCTCCGGTGCTGCCGGTGTTCCTGCCGGGGATGTGCAGCACCTCGGCTTTGGCCTCTTTGACTGTGCATATTGCCAGCACCGCTGCTTTACATCAACAAAGACTCGTGGACCCGGCGTCCAGTTCCAGACCTAAGTCTACCAGGAAGCACGTCTGCCAGCATTGTGGGAAGGACTGCTTGAAGCCCAGCGTGCTTGAGAAACACCTACGCTGCCACACCGGAGAGCGGCCGTATCCCTGCACGACCTGCGGCATCTCCTTCAAGACCCAGAGCAACCTTTATAAACACAAACGCACCCAGGCTCACGCCCGTGTGTCCGGCGAGTCTGATCGAGAAACCTTCAGCAGCCAGGAAAGCACCGAGAGCTTGGCACCGGACTTCGATTCGGGTGGATCCACGACAACGAAAGAAGTTGTTCCAGAGGAGTCCGTGACAACGCCAGCTTCTAAACACTCTACCTGCTCGGCAGCACCTCGAGAGGAAGTGTCCTCCACGAGAAGAACGGCGGAGTTATCTGTGGATGTGAAGAGCGCACTCCGTGTCGGTGGGTGTGCGCCAGCGGATACAAATCGCTCTCCCCTTCAGCGGCAAGAAGCATTGTTCTCCAAACCGTCATTCCCATTTTTTTCCAACAATTACAAGTCCCAATCTCACGACAGCACGGACTCTGGTTTCAGCGACGGCAGCGAGCAGCACTCGTTCAGTTCTGGATCGAGTTTGGGAGCAGAAACGTCATTCCTGGAACCAAGTGCCTCCCAAAACATTCCCGAGAGTCCTTCTAGAGATGCGTCCAATCCAGAGAAGCAGAAGCTGGAAGAACGGATTTCCAAGCTCATCTACGAGAACAGCGTCTTGGTGGAGGATAAGAAACTGGAAAACGTCCGACCGAGGAAGACGGTACTTTCCAAACAAGGAAGCATCGATCTGCCGATGCCGTACACGTACAAAGACTCCTTCCATTTTGAGATGAGGAACAGCAAGCACATCCCGAGCTCGCTGAACCACCACTCCACCGTCGTGGAGCACGCACCGCTGACACGCAGTAGCTCCTTACCGTTCACTGTGTTTGGTAAACCGGCTGACGACGCAGGGAGCTTGAATCTGAGCAGGAGGTGCAGTGCGGGTCATTTGTACTCGATGCAATCTTCAGATCAAAAGCCTGGTGCTCATCGCTCACTGGTCAGACAGGCAGCGGTGGACTGTTCTCCCAGCCCAGAGGTGTCTCCGGTTGAAAGAGGTAGTGTGAGCAGCCTCAGCTTCGATGGAGAGGAGCCATGCGGAAAAGCCAACTACAGGAAGAAAGCTCCGAAATTCGACTACACCAAATGGCACACCTACAAAGGAGGCACCTTCCGGAAGCTTTACAACACCGAGTGTCCTCTCAAAGCAAGGAGGTCCACTTTGAGGACGGACAGAATGGAGAGTCTGGAGATTCACATCAGCAAACAAAGCTCCAATGAACCGGTGTCTCTCAGCTTCCCAACCTCACGAGACAGCCGCCAAGTGCTACACGCCGGCTTTGAAAGCTTTGGCACAAAGGGAGAGCAGAAGCTCTTTTCAGAACACATCCCGTCCGAGAGGAAGAAACAACGCACTGGGAATGAAATCCTCAGTTTTTCAGAAACTACACAAGGACACCGATCTGGAACGATATGCCACAGTTCCATGTCAAAAGCAAGTTCTGGGGTTGGAGCTGTATGTTTGGTCAACACGAGCGGCCCATGTGGCGTTCCGTCTGGGACAGTCAGCATCCCTACTCCCCCTGAAACCAAAAGCAGCTTCCCCCCCGTCTACCAACTGAAGATCCCTACCTCGACAGACGTATCGTCTTCTTGTTCCACCTCTACATTCGATGATTCTGCTCTGACCTCCAGACCAAAGGAGTGCAATTCCGACAGCTCCTCCAGGGCTTCAACCTTTGCCCAAAACAAACAAGAATGTACGTCAGGGCCTGCATCCGGTTCCTGTGCGGGTCTCAATCAGATAAATACTTCAACAAAAGCCTTTCCGCAGCTTCATCTTGCATCTCCTACACAGCCTCAAGCGTCTCTTGTGCAGAGCTCCCGAGCGGCTCCACCCGCGTTACATTTAGAGAACCCTCTGACTGTCGGCATCAACGCAAGTCGCTGTTCGCCCCCAACCAAACCCCCTGCACCTTTCCCTGAATTAGGAAGAGCGCTCGCTCGCACCACCTCCACCGCATCTGAGAAGACTCCGGGGGGCTCTGCGTCTAGCGTTCAAGAGCCTCGGTCAGAAGGCCAACTGATATTTGCCGACGGTTCTCCACAAGCTCAGAACATGTTCTACGTGTGCACGGGCGACCTCCAGATCGTCATGCAACTCATTTCTGATGAGCAGCTGGCGCTCATCGAGCCTCACATCGAAACCAACACCTTGTTCTGTTCGACGAGCCCAACACCCAGCAAAGATGTGTGTGCGGAGAAAGGAACCGCGACTGATGAGGACGCTTTGGGCAAAAACACAGAAACCGAAGCCGTACCTCAAAGCGTCTCCTCCTGGTCTCGTGCTCAGACACCGTTTCATGCTTCTGATTACTGCAGAAATCCAGGACAGGAGTTGTATGAACCGCAGAAGATTCCGGAACAAAGCAAACATGAGTCTGAAACGTGCTCCGATCACAACTCTGAAGCGATCAGCTCCGTTGAGGAACAAACGCCTGCCGATAAATCAAGTCAGAAGATAAAAATCTCTGCGGAGCCTCATGAAACAGGCTGTTTGTTCTCAGACGCTTCATCAGGAACCACTGAGAAGCTTAAAGCAGGACCCAGCTCCTCTGCGGAGCTCAATCTAACAATGGCCAGCTGTCACGACGAAGCAGGTTTGGGTTCGAGAGGAAGAAGAGCGTGGGAATCTGGGATGCTCCCCATGACGCTTGATTCAGAACTCGCACAAGCACTGATGGGGCTCCAGCAGACCTTCTCTCCAGATCTCGATCACTTTGAGGACCACGTCAGAGCTCTCACAGAGGCAGCAGAACACACCAGCTGCGGTGGCGCGCTGCAGTTCTTCACAGGTGAGATGTTTCTCGTTGTTGTTGAGTGAAACTGTACAACCCGCATGTACCCGGTTATTTTGAAAATAACGTTTTTATATAACCGTGCATTTTTGAAAACGCCAGCGAACAGGTTTTCCTGTGTTTTGGAGGTGGGGGTTGGGGTTTTTCTCTGCTTTGTTTACAAAGACGAAATGTAGTGGCGGACGAGGGGAGGACGGTGTTCATGTGGGCATGGCCTAGTGTTTAACTCGAGGTGACTGGACGAATTGTGACTCCTTGTGTTTTTGCCACAGATCTGAGGTTGTGGATCAGCATCGAAACAATCCAAGTGTTCTGAGGGCATTGACTGCAGTCGTGAATAAAACAAACTCAAAAGCACACGGCTCAACAAGATAAAACACTTAAACTACACTAAAATTTAAATAAATAAAGAAAAAGATATTATAGTTATTTATTCAACGGGTCTAAAATAAGGCTAATCTAGACATCCACATTTATTTACTCTTGTGTCCGTTTCTAAAAATGTCCTTGAAATATCTCCCGTCGAAATGATAAAAATGGAAAGGAGTCAGAAATGCACAATTTATCCTGAATTTAACCAGAAATCATTTTCACCCTTAAAATGCACCAAATTAAAGCACTGAACCCGAGACGAACACCTCTTGAGTTTAATGTTCCAGAGCGACGAGGAGCAAACCCGTCTTCATCTGAGAACAAAGCCAGATCTCCCGCAGGGATCCGCCAAACCTGTTGTTTCTCATCTGGACGAGGGTTCAAGTCTCCCTCCCTCGCTGCAGTAAATCGTTTCGGATCGTCATGTGAAAGTGTTCAGGGGGGGGGGGTTTCTCCTGCAGGAGGCTAAACACACAATGATTGCGTTTGATTTATGCTCTAACTTTGTTCTACTCCCCAACCGACCTCAAAAACATCTCCCCGTGCTTTTATTGGCTCCATGAACCTGCCAAACCTCACTTTTCTCTTCTCTCCTCACTTTTCTTCTTAATTTCAGATCCCGAAGAGGACGGTAAAACCGGCTCCGGCTCCGAAACACAGGTGAGCCGTAACCGTGTCTCAAAGCACTTTACATGTTTCACGATCCTCCTGCCGTTCCCAAACATACACCACACACTGCGTCCTGATGGAGAGCAGGCGGAGCGATATCAGAAGGCCTCGATGCTCAGACACCAGTGGATAAATCTCAGCAGGAACCTTTTCCTGGGGACCACAGGAACCACATAGACATTCTTGTTAAAGACGTACTAAGAGCGTCACTCGGATGTTTGATCTCAGTGAGATGGGATCTTTGGATGCTATGATTCAGTTTGATGGAGGAAGTTTTTAATCAATGTTTAATGTTGTTTTCACCCATCTTCATCTCCTTCAACCACAGGAAGTGCCAAACTCTCCAGGAGCGCACCAGACATCCACCCAAGAGAGCCTGGACTTCTGCCTGGAAGAGGAGCTCAGTCCTGGATCACCTCCCCATCCGGATGGGAACCAGGTCCCTCCAGATACTCTACCTTCACCAGACCTGATGGGTCAACCTTCCTCTCCTCCAAAACCCACACAGAGTGACTTTCAGAAGGAGACGCCAAGCGGAAGCTCCGCGACGAGATGGATTTACACGAAGTCTGCTCAGGTTCAGCATAAAGTGCTGTGCGCATCCCAAACGGAGAGCTCGGATCTTGAGACTGACAATGCTTCCAGGAGTCTGGAGCAAGCGAGTGCTCCTCAAACATCTCCAGCCGCACATAGCAGCTCCTCGGAGCACTATTTGAGGAAGAGCGGGTACCTAGATCACGAGGACGGTAGCAGCAGCAGCAGTGACGACGAGCAGAAACTCGTCATTGAGCTCGAGTAACGGAGGAGAAGAAAGCAGGAAGTTTTCTTCTCGTGGATTACGCTGGTCTTTAGCTTCTCGTTAGTGGCTTCTTACTCCTTTAACTCGGGTTTGGTTCGTCTCTAAGTGGTTTACTTTCTGAGGCTAGTTTATCGTTAGCGGTACAATGTTTCCTGCAGACCAGTTTTATCTGCCGCTACTTTGGCTCGACGACAAGCTTTTGTATGAACCCAGTGCCACAGTGAGTTATGGTCACTGATGCCGCTCCAGAGATCACGTGTGTATGGAGTGAATGTACAGGGGTTTGTTCACGAGCCTCATGCTCCTCCATGAATCCCAGTCGTCTCGCCGCCGGGGGAAGGATGGGCACGATTGTTGTGCACCAGCAGCTCTCAAACAATCTCTATAACAGATCAAAGGTGTTTCTAATCGTGAACTCTAGCATCACAAACATGAATGTGAGTGATTTTAAATCTGACGTGAAACGGTTGAGCCAGGCTTTGTATATCATCTGTTATTCATGTCGAATTAAAGCTCCGGAGTATTGCATTTGTTCTTTCTGCTGCAGTAGATTTACTCGGGGCCCGTGCTTCATTGGGATCTCCTGTCACCTCGAGCTTCTGGTTTCTTCTGCGCTTCATCTGCTCGAAGGTCTGGAGAGGGTTGAGAAGGAAACGTTAGGGCTGTTCTGTCACTAGCAGCAGAATCAAGCGCTCTGTGGTTTTACGGTGAACTGCGGATGTAATGTAAGTTTGGTTGAGGAGGGATGTAAATAAATGCGAGCTGATTGGCCACACACACCGGTCATGTGAGAGTAAACCCTGCATCTGTGTGATTCCATCTAGCTCCCCATCATCATCACCGCTCCTCTTCGTTTCTCCTGACTGGCTCTCGGAGGATTCTCTCGAACATTCCGGGAACTGAGCCCGATATGTTTAGTAACTAGGAACTAATCGATCGATCGATCGATTGAAGTTGACTTAAAGCTTGTAGTTTTCACAGAGATTGTGGATTAAAGTTACTGATATCGTCTCACAGAGAACTGTTTAAAAATCAGAGAAAAGATGGATCCAGATTACAGTATTCCTCCAAACCTGTTATTTCCTCCTCCCTCTCATGCTCACACTTCTGCCACGCCCCCTTCAGTCCAAATCTTACAGACGGGTTGGTTAGCAGTCGACAGAGGAGCTTTGAAGCTCTTTAATGAAAAGGGTTACTAGTTTAAACTAGGTTTTTTTGCATAATTAAGGGCACGCCCCCCTTGAGTGGCAGCCATGTTCATTCCCTCCCCTTTACCCCTTTTTAATGAACTTTGGGTGATGCTTCACATTTTCTCAGCAGGTGACCTCACAAACACAGACCTGTAGCTTCTTTTGGGTGGGAACTACTCTGTGCTTCTCCAGGAACCGAGCCTGAGATGCTAAACCAAGCTGGAGTAATATTCACAAACACCATTGTTTTTGGTTTCTCTCTCGTGACGCTTGTTTGAGCGGGTGGTGCTTGAGAAGGGTTCACTATAAAAGCCAGGAGACAGAGAGAAAGTCATCATACCTGAAGAGCCCGAGTGCAGGAAGCAGGCTTCTGCTGGAGGATCATCAGACATGAAGACCACGCAGGCTTCTAATGCTGCTGGAGCCCTCTGCTGCACTCTGGAGCACTTTACTTAGACTCCTCCACACTGAGATCCTCTGGAGGTGATGGCCAGGGTGTTCTTCGTTCATCTGGGGGTTTGGCTCGCTGTCAGACTCACCGCGGCTAGTGGTAGGTTGAAACAGATCTCTGTTCAGGAGTAAAGCTTTCATGTGTGAAGTGAACTTTTTTTCCTCTCTCTTTTATCAAAGTCCTGTTTACAATCATTTTGTGCAGTGACTTTAGCAAACACAAAAAACATTTTTAATTATTGCATGATATTTTTCAATGTCTAATGTTAAATATATTATAGATTTTATGCTATTGCAAACGTTCAGCTGTGGAATTTCTTCTGGACCATTGACTGCTCTAGAAACTTTGGTCTCCCATTTTCCCCCTGAATGCGTAACAGGTTTGCAACAAGTGCAGTTCCTTAACTGACCACTTGAGGCAGGTGTCAGTGGTGAACAGATTTCCACTGACTTAGTGCTTGACAGCAGGAAAAGGTGGTTTAAACCAAAAATCTGTTTTATTCAAATCTCTTCTTTCTGACCTCAGCAACTGAGAGGATGTGAGGTTTTTATTTACTCCGCATCGATGCTCCCTGGTATTGATCGTTAGCAGATTCCAGTATTTTCAGTTGGATTGATCTTGTATCTCTCCAAAGGTGAGTTGCACTAGCCGATATAATTGATGCCTTGTCATGTTCAGGGTTCTCCTCGATTGAAACCGCAGCGGAGGATCTGCTGAGACCAACACTCGTTGCTCCTCAGCAGTTCCAGGAGCCTGATGAAGCCCCCGGAGGCTGTGCTCGATGCACACGTCACAAACCTGAGCAGAGGTCCAGGAGATGCACCTGCTACAGCTTCATGGACAAGGAGTGTGTGTACTACTGCCACCTGGACATCATTTGGGTCAACAGCCCTGAGTGAGTCTCTGTGATGGAGATCTTGGGGTCTTCTCTTCATGTGTGCTCCAGAACCAATAGAGATCTCCAAATAACTCAACGAGATTTGAAAGATCTTCAACCCCAGCTTGCGCTTGTGTTCCAGACGAACGGTGCCATACGGCTTGTCGAGTTACCGAGGCTCCCAGCGGAAGAGGCGAAACGCTACGGTTCACCGCTGCTCCTGCACTTCACGCAGTGACCCCAAGTGCCAGTCCTTCTGCAGGTAACAAACCCTTCAAACCTGCAGCCAGCGACAGCAGCAGCTACGCTGAGACACAGCACACACGGATGGATCTGTAGCATTAGCCTCTATGCCTCCAGCCGGGCATTGCAGACATGTCTTAATGGTGTCTCTCAGAATGTCACCAGTTCAGCCAGAGGATTCCTGAGTGGAGGCCACATGTTCTCCTCGTGCTTGTGTGGGTTTCCTCCAGGTATTCCCTTGCAAGCCTAAAGATCATCTCCCCTGTAAGTGAGCGGAGAGTGATTGTGGTGCTGGAGATGAGCTGCAGCAGAACCCTGTGACCCTGACGGGGAGGCGGGTAAAAAAAGCAGATGTATGAAGTGCTCTTGTTTCCGATCGAGGGAAAATGTGAGGGATTTGTTGATTGAGTATAGCTCAGAGACGGTAGAATTGAAGCACACTCAAATGCTGCGGGTTTTGAATGTATTTTCCTTTACTTTACTCTTCATCTCTTTTCCGGAACTCTGTCCCAGGCTCCATCTGTTGGAAAAGGATTCGCTACCATTCTTCAATTGGGAGCCGGTTCCTATCATCTCATCATCCAATCAGAGCTGAGGCTGCACCATTAAAACCTGTGCAACTCTCCGGTCCGTCATCGAGTCACCGGATGGTCAAACATCTCCACCGGGTTCTGCTAATAAGCCTACGACAAACCTGGACTGGAAACATGAGCCTGTGATGCGACGAATGGATTGGCTGTCTGTCTGATGACAGACTGGAGACAGGAAGTGATGTGATCGGGATGGATGTTAAATAAACTGTAATGCTCTCACTTCATTCGGAACCCTGGTGTTTAGCTCTCAAGTGCTTGTGATGATTGTAGTAGTCAAATATGTCAGTAGTGCATTTCTGTTTTAAAATGTATTCTGTATAAAGTATATTTCCATCCAGACGTATGGTTTTTGTTTCTGTTCTTTTGCAATTTGTACAATCATTCATCATGTAACAGAAATGATTTGCAGATAAATAAATTGTGTTTTTTTTTTTTCACAACCGCTTTTAATCTAGCAACCCGAGACCAGGTCCAGCTCATGCTGAAACCTAGCCGAGATCCCACAGGAGGCCTTGTGCCTAAGAAGGGGTTAAACTAGTCTGAAATGCACAAAAATGTAAAAAAAAAAAAACTTCATAACTCATTAATCAGCTCTGGCTGCAGGCGCTGAACCATTGCTCATGAAACAACGTCCCGTCCTTCTTCAGGGCAGGAATAGTTTGCTGTCTCGGAATGCGCTCTTAATAAACTCCTCTCAGTTTCCCAGGATGCATCATAAAGAGACAAGCAGGAGCGTTTCTGTGATCACAAACAGAGAAAAACCCAAACGCTCTAATTAGCAGTTCCTTCACTAGTCCTCCATTAAATCCCAAATCCTTCAAAACCTCTCTCTCTTAACTGACAAGACACTCCCTAATCTCACTGTCAACCCCCCGAGACCTCAACCGTCCAACATTTATGTCCCGAAATCCACCCAGCGATTGGAGGCAGCAAGCTCTCCTTGTGAAACAGTGTGGAGCTAGAGTCAGGGACTCGATGCATAAGAATCCGAGGAAAGCTCATCTGCTCTCTCGACTCTCCACCTGCTCCAGAAACATATTAATATCCAATAAAAGTCTCATCTACTGCTGACAGCTCAGGTCAGGAAGGGGTCAGCTCTGTGTGGAATTATGAGGAGCTTCTGTGGGATTGTAATGACACTGTTCTTTTCATGATTCTCCTCTTCAGAAACAGGTGTTCATGTTTTCAAAATGTCTCCAGTGGACTCTTCATCAGCAGAGAAGAAACAGCTTTCTCTGTGATTCATGTCTGTGTTGAGCAGCGAAATCAACAAAGCTCGCCTCGACTGTGAATTCTTTCAAGAAGTGAGCCGAGATCAAGAGAAACTGCTTTTTGTTAATGATTATTTTACCAATAATGGTGCTTAGACCATCTAATGGATTCATTAACAAAATATTACAATGTAAAGAAGACAAAAAAAGTACTATTGCAAACATGACTTTTTAAAGTAAAGTTATTTTGTAACACCAGGAAAAATTGTTTTTAATTCGTAAAAAATGGCTTTGTTGCTATATTTATATCCCACGATCACAGAACTTAAAGCTGGGTGAAGTTGCTCAAAGGTTAGCATGTTAGCATCTCTTGGATGCTAATGTGGCTTCCCCTTGAGGCCCCATGTTTCCTACAAAAATGCTTACTAAAAAATAGGATGTTAAATGCGTACAGATTGAAATATGCATATATTGTACAGTTTATTGGTGTAAAAATTGTAGATGATTCTGTCAAAATCGGCCGTTTAGCGATTCCTCGGTGTTTGTTTTAGTACTTCGCGGCTACCGTAGAGACACCTACGGCGCCATTTTTAAAGTGCAATTATGCTAATTAATTATTATTTTTAAATAATCACAGCGTGAACTGAAGAAATGAGGATTTGAGAAAGAGCTGCTAAACGAGTGAGTAATTTGGTAATGTTGAACTGTGCTTATGAGTATTTACGACGTCAATCTGCGTTTAAATCCTTAAAGCTTTTGAGAAACGCTAAATCATATTTTAATGTTATCTTTGGTGTTAGTGTTTTGTTTCCTTTTTAACTTGACTTTACTACTTCTTTTGATTTTATTTGAAAACGGTTGCTGAGTATTTCTATTTTATACTTCAGATTAACAACAGTTGTTTATTCTCTAACAAGTTTATTGTGATAAAGGGGGGGGGGGCAAGAAATGCTTAATGGTGGAAATCAAGCTGATATGAAAATTACATTTCTTCTTCATTTCGTTTTCTGCCTCAGTGTAGATGTGTGATATTTGGAGGGATCTTTATGCACACTCGTTCATGCTTAGTGTAGATGTAATAAATGATAGTTGTTTTTATATATTACACATGTACACATCATCACACAGGAAAATCATGTCGTTCATCTCAGAGACGGAAGTGCTCTTCAGACGAGATGTTAACTCCCAGGGTGAAAAGCTCCCATCCTCGACTAATGGCCCTTTGCTTTTCAGCTTTGCAATAAAGGCCACCTCAGACGGAACCATTAGTCTGGTCTCCACCAGTAACAGGATGTGTTGAGTGCCTGGAGCGCAGGGGCAGCGGGCCGTGTTCTTCAGGTGGATCAGGAGAAATGGTTTGAGGACCATGGAGAGCTGGTTTCATAAGGCAGGTTAACACACGTCTTGGTTATATTCACCGTGACCTCAGATAGTTTCCTCATCAAGGTCTAATGCCTCGACTTGAAATGGAAAGCAGTGCTCTGAGTCTGAACTCAGCAAAGCCTTGTTTACTGCAGGAACGTGCTGCATGTGATCAGGGAAAGAGCTGCTTTTACACGTTACATAACAGAGAACAGACTGTTTCTCATTCTGACTCACCCAGCATCACCGAAACTCTGGTTAACGCTGACCCCTCCATCACGTGACTGTGCCTTGTTTGTTTCATCTTTCTGAAGAGCAGGGAGGAGAGGGCCTTCTGTCTCCTCTCAGTTACATCGACGGGGAGCTGGAATGTGTTTCTCCATCCGCCTGCCTCACTTTATTTCGAGGAAAATAATTTTAAAATCCAAATTCTGTTTATTTACTCTCCCTGTTTCAAGAGCTTGACTCATATCCTATAGTGGCACAGATTTCATTCATGCACACGCAGCATCGGAGTAACATGTGACACATTCTCGAATTAATATAAACCAGAAGTAAAGCATCAACATAAATCTGAAAACCCAATGCACGGGTCACTGGATACAAAGCAACAAAAAGGAGCTTGTCGTGAATGTTTTTATGAATGGCAGCAGCGATGAACAGGATGCTCTTGTAATATTATGCAAACAAACAAAGAACTAAGAGAAAGATGAAGCCAGACATCAGAGACGTTTTGATAAAGAACTAATTATATTCCTATCAGATAATATAACTGCACTTAGATTCTGTTCCAAAGAGAGCAGCACCATCTGCTGAACGGAGGAGGAACTCGCTTTGTTAGGAACTTACAAATGACACTGATCCACATGAAACACTGGTTTAAAGTGTCTTTGTCAATAAGGCGCCTCAGTTGGACACACAAAAAAGTCCATGCCACCAAACAAATGAATTTAAAATTTATTGTATGTGGTCAAAAAAATTAAAAAAAACTTCAATTAAATTTTTATCAAAATCTAAAAGAAAGTACAACAAACTAAAGTAATATGCAAAACAGATCCAATAAACCGCCATGAAAACTCATTCTGTGACAGAGCAAGTAATAACGGGGTGCCCTACTGCCCCCTACTGGCCAGGATCAAAATGAACAGAATGGCTCAAACAGCCTAAATTATAAATATTTATTTAATAATAAATGACAATTGTGCAGTTTATAGAAAATATCCTCTTCACCAGGTCTGACCCCTGGAAACCATAAAGAGTGACAAACTAAACGTTTAATCATTAAAAATGGAAACACTGCATACATTTCAGTAGCAACAACCTTTAGATCTGAATACGGTTTTATTATTATTATAATTATTATATAAATCACACTGATGGCTTGGACTTCTGCAGTAGAAAAGTAATGCTAGGGGTTTCCAGCGTCCAATACTGTTCCAGAAGCAGCATTCCTGCTCTGTTTACTGGGTTCTTGTGCAGGTCCTTAACCCCGACCCGTTCCTCCACACAGAACACGAGGAGGTTCGTGAAATCATTTCTGGATGAGGCTGTTGATGGCCTTCATCTCCTCGCTGCTCAGAGGAGTCAGACTGTATCCTCTCAGCTCAGATTTACCTGCGGCAGACACGCATCAGTATTAAAAGAGAGAATTGCACTAAATTTAATCAAATCAGTTCGAGCTAGTGCACACATCTGGACATTTGGCATAAAAGTGTTAAAATCAGAAATCTGCAGGGACCAAATGTACAGAGTAAACAAGCTGGAGGCGTTCGATGATGTCACCGATGGGGGCGGGGTCATTAAATAAAGAGTTAAACACAGAACAATCTTAACTTCTGAAGTTTAAAGCTGCAGTTATTGTTCTTCAGCTCTTGTCTCTTTACCTTGCAACTCATTGAGACGATTCACCTTCGATTTCAATCGCTTTCGCAGATCGTTTATTTCCTTGTCGATCTGCTCTTGGTCTGTCAGGAACAGAACAGGAAGTAGTTAGAAAATGAGATGTATAGGGGTCCTATGGGTGCATTTAATTTCTCTAAGGATCACAGCTAAATACTCTTGAACATAATCAGCTGCAATGTTATTAATTACACATGAAGTGATAAAACGAGAAGAACCTTTGAGGATCATGGATCTGGTTCTTCCTTGAGGAAGTCTGATGAACATGTTCCCAAAGCAAACCTCCACGTTATCTAGAAGAGAGCAGGTTCGTTTTAGCATTGTGAGAATGGATATGAAAAATTAACTGATAAATATTATTTATCAGTTATCAGATGAATGACCGGTGGCAAAGTTGTACTGGAGGAACATTATAATATTCCCGCCTTGCTTTATTAACATTTTATTATTTTGGTAACTAATCTGATCAACATTTTATTTTAAATGTTATTGATAAATACAGTATGATTAATTGAAATCAGGTCTTGGGTTCACTGTGAACCTCTCTCAACACAAAAATATTGTATTAAATCTAAACAAACACATTTGACACATGCTTAATATTAGAAATGAATAATTTGTAGTTTTAAAATAATTTTGTAAATGCATGATTTAAAACAATAGTAAATAAAATAAAAAGTGCTTGCCATTTGCAGAATGATTTCTTAAAGCGCTGAGAGCTTCACGATTTCGGTGTCTCCGCAAATCCAGATCCACAATCTGCCAATATTACACGACAGTTTATAAGTTCGTCTTTATAGTTGGATTCTAGTTTGTACGTCAAAGTACCTGCTGTTTGTCAGAAAGTATATCTTCTGCAGCTACTTCCACCTCTGTTAAGCGCTCGAGTATTAGCTGCGCGCAGTCCTCCATCACCGATTCCGCGGCGTGTTGTGTGCGCTGCGATTCTCGTCCGCCAGATTGTGGAAATAGGTGCTACAGTATTTCAGTTCCGGCTGCGACAAGTACTGTATTTTAATTTAAATGCATGTCATTTATCACTTTTAAAAACATAAATCATGTTTACCATACATACCATAACAAACTTTGAATTAGCTTTAGATTTGCATATTTTTGTAATTTAATTTTAGATTCTTATGTAAAAACAGACCCAAAACTTGTAGTGAAAGTGTTTTCAATTACTTGCACAGGCAAAATCTTTCATGTTTTTAAAGACTTATAACGCAATAAAATGACTGCAATTTGTTAATTACAAAATCCGGTGTACACTTAATAAAAAAGTAATTTAAAATAATCAATAATAAGATTCTCTCTATTAAAAGTTGTCAGGATTCACCCACAATATACGTGTTAAACAGCAAAACAATAAAAAAACTCCACAGTAAATTTATTTACATCTCAGAAAACATTCATGAGTTTTATAAAATATGTATAAATTGTATACAAATTTAGAAACTGAATCAGAACTTTTTAGGAAAGGTAAAATTTGAACTTTAACCAGCTTAGGCGTGTTAAAGCTGTAGGAATAGGAAAATAAGTATAAATCAAGACATATCTGACTTTCTAAAAGTATTTTGATGCCATCAAACATATGACACAAGCATGACCCTTGACATAACCTAGTTGTACACTATCGGCGCCCCCCCTTTAAATGGTACCCCAGATGCAATTCTCCTTTATTTAACAAATCCAACTCGTTTCTGAGTTTTTGTCGCTTGGCTGCTTCTAGGATATCCCCAGGTTTGTAAAACAGATGGCTGTGAGTTCTGTGGCGCTTTCTCACTGGATTTTCTCTGTTCGCCTTGTCCTCGGACCCTTGAACCCAAGCAAGAGTGACTCCTTCTCTTCCTCAGATCATCCTCATCCTCACACCTGACCCCTGGAGCTCCGCTGGACACTGGGTTAAGATTACGCATGTTTCCCTGCGCCTGCATTTGTCTCATGTGTGTGCTCTCGCTCAGGGGGTCACTGAGTCTGTGTTCACGAGGTTGTCTCTGGGGTTTGCTCCGAAGAGCCCGGCTTTCACTGCAGCTGCGTTTGGGAAATCCAGATGCACGGACACTGCTCTCCAAGAGCCGGCTCAAACGCGTGTGCTGATGGAGAGATCCGTTCAGCATCGGAAACTGGTTCTTGCATTGGGTGCATGAGCAGTTGGACAAACTAACTTTGGGTGCACTCGCCAAAGAGGACAGCAGCGTTAGGGGAAACGCTCGCTGGCATTGGAGGATGCATTTCGGGGAGCTGAGGCTTGGGTGATGAGACCGAGCGCAGGATTTAATGCTGTCTTCTTGGAGAGTCTGGATCTGATGCCACTCCAGCTGTAAGAGACGCTCCAGGTATCTCTCCAGCTGGCCGATGGGTTTGGGACGAGGGATGGATCTGCCTTCGGTGTTCAAATACACGGCTAACTGCTGGAGGCTCCAGGAGTTAAACGGAGGGGGCAAGAAGTCTGGGTAGCTGGCTCTGAAGGCGTCACGTCCTCGAGATGAGCGCTTTGAAGCTTGGAACTGAGAGGGATCAATGACTTCTGCTCGTAGGTCGAGGTCTGGAGGAGAGATCTGAGCTGGTAGCACTGACGTGAGCTCGGATTCGGAGAGGTCACTGGTGGTGTCTTCTTCTTTGGGAGAATGCTGGCATCTCCAGCTCTCAGTTTGGTGCTCTGAGGATCTTGCTGTTGATCTTAGCTCGCTCTTGTTGGCTTCATTGAATTGGTTTTGTCGCCGTCGCTTTTCTTTCTGTCTGTTTCTGGAAGCTGCGATAGCTTTCACGTTTGTGTTGAGTTGCCTGCGAGAAGCAAAACAAGGTTTGTAAGAATTGTGAGCGGATTATAATGAGCTCGAGCTAATCATTAGAGCACTTTGCCAATCACTGGACTTTAATCTAGATATTTAATAATTAATAAAGTAAAATATTCACGTATTGAAAGTTAAGCATTAATCCATTCTTACTAAAACGTCTTATAATCATACTGGAAAATAAAGATCTGGATTTATAAACACAAGCATCGACCTGAGATCAACTCCAATCAGTCGAGCCGTAGAGTCGTACAAGCGTGGAATTAGGTCCGAAGAATAACAAACAAAAATGATTATAGAAATCATCAAATTAATTGTACGTATTTATTTGCAGAGGTGCCATTTTTAAATTCTTACATCAAGATATCACACGTTTTTCCAAATACAGAAATGTCCTGGCTGTATCGTATAAACGTACAAAAGTACCACAGAAATATTTCATTACGTAGTTTTTCATTACGTAGTTTTTAAATGCACTTCCATTTACAAAATGACAAATGGAAAAAACAATATACAATCGGTGTAATCAAATGTTTATTTTTGTGGTATTTTATTGATCATCTGCTGTTGCTTTACACTTCTCTTTATTGTACATCTGCACGTATGAGATGTAATTTGATTCAAAAATGAGTTTGGGGAATATTCACGGATGAAATGCAATTCTCCTGCACCTGAAGTGCTCTCTGGATTATAACATCCGTATTGTTTTGTTTTGTTTTTTTGTTTTGTTTTTTTAGCATGTTTCCGCCCCGAGGAGTGATGTTCCCGCTGTTAATAAAACAGATTTCATCTGATTACTGCCTCAAACTTCCTCAGAACAGTTTGCTCCTGTTTCAGAGCTTCTTTCATCTGTTGGATCGTTCATCATCGAGGGATTCTGTCTCCGCTCGGTCTCTCACCTGTCCGCGTGTCTCGGAGCTCCAGGATCCCGGTTATTGGGCTCGTGATGGAGCGAGCTCTCCCGCAGCACCGTTCCCATCTCTGGCAGCTCTCTCGAAGCTCCTGGTGCCTCCTCGTTCAATCCCCGAGCCGATCGAATCAATAATTGATCGCAGACCGGATCCGTGTGTCGGTAACGAGATGCTGCGGTCGCACCGAGCTCTCGGGGTTTGCCGCTTTCTCTCGACAATCGATGAAGGTAATTGTCGGAAACCTGGATATTCAAATACACGGTGGTGGATTCCAGATGTGGTGGACGCTCTCGCGCGCGATGCCTTGTGGGAAATGTAGTGAAAATGTGCCGTACTCCTTCTGTTCATCCATTAATTTAACACCTCTCCTTGTGCTTTCTACCACATTTATGCCACATTAGCATAAAGTTAGCATCAATTATTATGACTCAACTGGATGCTAGCATGTCATTGTCATGTAGCAATTACAACTTTACATTTTATTAGCATGTAACTCCATGATAAGCAAAGGCTAACACAGCATTTTACTAGCACGAGTTGGTTGTTCTTTTGTTGTTTAGAATTTTTTGTGTGTGAATGTCATTCGAATGACAAGTTAATAGCATGTAGCTAGAAGAGGCGTGTCTCATTAGCTTGTTGCTGACAGGACTTTAATGTGTCGATAATAATACGCTAGATGCTACCTTAACTCGACAGATTGTTGGACTGAGGCTAGCATGACACAGTTAGCATGTTATTAGCCTGACTAGAGCCCCTTGCTGCACCATTTAAACTACACACAATGATTCGTTAGCTTCTTTGAGTTTGCTGCTGGCAAATACTAAACTAGAAAAACATGAACATGGTGAAATCCAACCTGCACTGGTGGTGAAAGCAGCAAATGCTAACATGATTCAGCACGATTCTCATAATGTGTTATTAGCATGACTCAGTCAGATGGTGGTGAGTTCTTAGATTGTTGCTCACGCGGATGTTTACAGATCATACATTTTTACAGTGCAAACCTATAAGTTTATTTTATTTTCAAGCAGAAACTCCTTAATTTCACCACAATAATGTCATGAGAAGAGGTGTTGATGTGCAGTATGTTTGGTGTTGTGCCCGTGTTTCGCTGGTTTATCTCTCGTGGAGGATCTAATAATAAACTAATGGAGGGTTTGGAGGCTGAGGCTTCACCTCTCGTGGGAATCTGTGCTTAAATGTCAGGCGCTTGAGCTCCGTATTCAGTTACATCCTCTCGGAGCGCTCCTGCCTGTGGCTGATGTTGGTTTTAATCCTTAAGACGTAAACATACATCTCCACACAAAGTCTAAGGTAAGAATCTGCTGGTAGATGATAAGTGGACTTTGTTCCGGAAGAGTAGCTCTACTGTGTGTTTTTATGTTTCTGAAGCGATCTTTTATTAAAACAGATATTCTGTGGACGTTTTGTGTTCAAAACGGTTTGTTTTTGAGAATTTCTGGGAGCAATGTTTTACTCACTCGCTCCTCCTCCATGCCCCTATTCCCTCAGAAATCACTCTGAGAATGGATGTCCATCCGCCTCGCTCCGAACCTCCCATCTCCCGTAAAGCCCCTATCAGAACCTTTCACCTCCAGCACATTTACAACCCCAAACTTCCTCCCCAGCGTTCTCCAGTGCCAATACGTCCTCCAAGCCCAAACCCGTCCTCCCAACGGCCTCCACCAGATGCCACGACCCGCCGGAAACCCTCCTGTGAACCTGAGCCTAAACCCATCATGAGGAGGAGAGCTCGATCGGTCCCCAACAGCGCTCGAGAAGAGCCCTGCCGCAGGACCCGGGTGCGCTTCGTGGACTCTCTGGGGCTGGAGCTGGAGGACGTGAAGCTCTTCAGGGCTGGGGAGGACCCGGCCGTACCTCCTCACATCATCACCAAACTGTTGGCCAGTGCCGAAATGGCCTCCAGAAGAAAGCTGGAGCTCTCTTTACCCTATTTCCAGCCATCATTCCCTGACAACCTATCCGGAGAGCCGGGCTACCTGCAGCGGCTGAGCCGGCAGAAGGTTTGTCTGGAGCAGCTCCTCTGCTCTGATTTAGGAATCACAGGAACTGTGCAGGTCGTGAATGTAGCCTACGAGAAAGAGGTGAGCGTTCGCTACTCCTTCACCGACTGGAAGAGCCGTGCGGAGTGCAGGGCAAACTGGGTTTCCTCGCAGCGCACGGACGATCTGGAGCTGGATCGGTTCCGCTTCCTTCTGCCCGTGCCACCCTTCATCATGGAGCCGGGGGCCAGGCTGCAGTTCGCCATCTGCTTCCGAGCGAATAGTTCCGAGTACTGGGACAACAACGGAGGAGGAGATTACACACTGAGCTGCCAGACGTACAGCCTCACGGTGCCCCGAGAGTGTGAGGCCAGTCTGCTGCATTTCACCTGAAGCTCCCGGAGAGATGGCCGTTTGGACAGTAAAACTGAAACGCCTGGGGATTTATTTCTTGTTTAGGACTCAGAAGTGACTTGAGGTCGCTGCAAACTAAATTTAGCTCCTCTTTTGCCCAGATGCCCTTTGACCTTTGACAGCTGCGGTGCATTTCTGTATTTGTTCTCTGTGTTTGTCTGGTGGTGCACGGCTCGGCTCTGTTCAATCTTTCTTTATTAGCCAAGTGCTCTCACTCTAAACTGGGTTTAGAAAATAAATAAGTGTATTTAAAATAAAACAGTATTCGTCCATCTTTTGATTATTTACTCAAGCGAGGCAGAAGTTGCTGCTATTCGTTTTTTTAGGTGAGAAACATGTCACTATTTATTATTGATTTGTTGTTGTTTTGTTTGAGTAAGAGCTCTCCTTTATTTAACATAGCACCATCCTTTTCATTATTCAAGTGTTGTGTTTCTTTATTTATCTAATGATTTTATATTTGTTTACTTTTTTCAGTTTTACAGGAAGCACGTTATTCACAACTCAGCTTTTATTTATTTATAATTTTTCTGAAAAAGTGACCCATTATTTATTTAGTTTCGTATCTATTTTTAGAAGTGAGACTGGAATTGTTCTCTTCATATATTAAATATTTCCACATGTATCTGTTTATTTCAGTGACAGGAGCCACTTATTTATTAATTTTTTTTATTTTAAGCAGGATAATTCACTCTATATATTGATTATTAATTGAATCACTTTATTTACGCATCTATTTGATTCACAGTGTTCCTCTCACGTGTTTCTAGTATCAGCTCTTTTCTCAGAAACTTGAGGTTTCTGCAGTTCCCTGAGCAAACACTAGAGGACGCTCTGAAATCATCTGAAAATCGAAGCTTCCGCTGAGAGACTTGATGAGCTTCATCAGTGGCTCCGGTTCCAGGCTCTGATGGGCTCCATCCTGGGCTCGGGATGTACGAGACGCGGATCTCCTCTTTGTTCAAACGTTCTGGCCTCACTTTGCTCTTGGTGACGGAGCCCAATCCGGTGCTAATATTGCCTCTGCGGCGTGTTAAGCAGCTCTGCTGGAGCTCATGCTTTCTGTTGCATGAGGATGGATGAGGCGTCTCCTGATGCCAGATGTTTATTGGTTTATACGTTCCATCGGTTTATTTGTTACTTGGTTCCTCTTTGAATAAAGCAGCATTGTGTCCATGTTAGACCTGAAGCTACACGACGCATCCTGCGTTCCTTGTCTGTTATAGAAGCTAGGTGTTGGCTTTGGTCGTTCTGGAACACATCCAGAGGGGGGAAGCAAATGCAGGAGGACGGGTGTGATGTGCTTCTGTTTCTGTTCATCTACTGCCTTCTGTGGTGGCTTTGAGTGAGTGGATGTGTTCGTTCATTGTCCTCCATTTAGTGATTTATTTGAAATCTTTGCTGACATTACGTGCCCCCACTGCACAGGACTCTAATCAGTATATCACATCCATCCATCCATCCATCCATCCATCCAAAACAGAAACAGACACAATCTAGATTTTAAAATCCAGAGCATGTTCTGTACACACAATAAATACATTTTACAAATCTTTGACACGATTTCTGTCCCCAAAAAAAACTCACAAATGTCCAACTCTCGTTATTTCGTCTCTTAAACTCTCATTTGTTCATCGAAAATCACGATTTCGTTCTTGAAATGCGCATCTTTTCTTTTCTTACTTGCGTTAAATCATGAAACTCCAGCTTGCTGATCTGCATCTGGATCAGGTTCTGGACGCCTCGTCTCTTCTCTCATTCTCTGTATCAAACGCAAGCTCAGACACAGCACCAGCGCTGCCGTAGATAAAAGCTGTAGACAAGTCACATGCTTGATCCCTGGCCCCACCCGCTCCCGCTGGCATCAAAAGGTGGCCGTGGAAAAAGAGTCCGTTACAAAAGCTCAAAGATGAAAAAGTAAATGTCCACAAATTGAAACAGTCTTTCACCAAAGTTTGGCTTGTTGAGGCTGAAGCTCCAGAGACACGGTCTCCACGGGTCACGAGCTCCGACTACTAGGCTCTCCAGAGAGCTGGAGGAGGCGTGCGGCTGCTCCTCGTCACGAATCATATTCTTCACAGAAGAAACCTCGCTACGGGCGGTGGAACCTGCAGAGAGAAACCTGTTAACTCCAGATTACTGGATCCGGATTGGATTGCCAGGGAAAGCACATATCGATAAGATAACAGCATTATTTTGATTTAATAACTCAATTCAAAG